>JAOBYE010359980.1:11268-29821 GCA_025403585.1 Parazoanthus swiftii
TCATGATGGTACAGACAAGGAGGTGATTGAAGGCTGTAAGATACATGTCTCATAGTGCTATAGACTAGAAGGGGGAGAGAAGGGTGTGACACGCCTGTCTCATGATGGTACAGACAAGGAGGTGATTGAAGGCTGTAAAATACATGTCTCATAGTGCTGTAGGCTAGGATGGGGAGGGAAGGGTGTGGCATACTTGTTTCAAAGTGCCAAAGACAAGGAGGGGGATGAGGAGGGAAGACCTGTTCCTATTGAAGTTACATGGTGTACAAGATGAGATGAGGAAATTACATTCATATATGTTTCACATATTGTCACTGGCAAGGTTCAGTAATAGATCAAGTGTGGTACTACTGAAAAGGTATGAGTGAGGAAGAGAAGAGCGGGATTACTGTAATTTGTACCATCAATTGCTACTGTATCAGGGTGAGCAAAGGGACAAGATGTAGCATTCTCATCCCACTTATAGGAAGAATCAGGGAGGAGTGACAGGGGGTGCTTTTGTCAATGATCAACATCTTATGGTTCCACTGTGCAGTTAAAGAGAGACTGCCACCAGTGTATGGGAAAAGAGCACTGTTTAATTGAAATGTCTATTAATTAATTTTCTTTTTACCACAGGGTAACGACCAGGTGCGACTGGAGCTGACATATTATGCACTATACCCACAGTGCACTGTAAGTACAATGGTTTTTATTGTAACTTTGACGATAAATTATGATAAAAACCATACTGTAGAATCCACTCTTTATCATTTTTAAACAGCTGTAGTAATGTTTAAAGTTGGAACATCATTATACTTCCTAACTGGCTTTTCAAAAAGATATGAACAAGATGTGAAATATTTGGGTACTGGTAACTAAGTGTAATGGCTGTTTCTGTTGGTTAAATTAAATATTCAGTTTGCATGTCATTTGCAAGGCAGAACATTACTATATGTAGTTAATTATTTAGTTTATTTGAAAGATTATATAGTCTTCCCGAGTTTGTGTGACTGCGTGACAACTAGTAGGTGATGTGACATACATATATATATATGACATTATTCCTATTGTTCTGAAGGTGATTGCTCCTTGGAGGTTGCCTGAATTCTTGAATAGGTTCCAAGGAAGACTGGATCTGATGGAGTATGCAAAGGTGTGACAATTGTTACTACTATAATTATAACAAAGTTATGAGTATTGAAGCCGACTTGTTTATCCTTAAGAAATGCAAAACAGTCACATATCTGTGCTCTTTTTTTGTAAGAGCATGCAAAATCTGGAATGTCTTCACAACAAACTGATCATGAAGATCTTAGTCAGCGTAGTGTCTTTTGCAAACTTATCAAGAAAATACTTACTGATACTCCTAGATTTGCCGTTTTGTATTCACAATGACTACAGACTCGTTTCACAGCGTTAGCCTCGACTTGATGTTGAATATTCATAAATACCATTGTCATGTGAGCTATTTACAACTCTTCTGTATTGGTGGAGGCTCGGAGTTCTAGTTACTCTTGCTGGTAGTTATGTATATTGAACACCACATCAACGTCATCGCTGTAGAAATGCGTCTGGTCATTAATTGCAATCAGTGGTATCTGGGAGTACAAAATTGGACTATAACAGCAAGATTGGATTTTTTGTTCCGCGAGTCTGCATTTCGAAGCTTTCCGTTGATGAAGTTAGTTGGACTGTTATGTTCAAAGCGTTTTTGTTATCACTTTGACAAGTTAAACCATGCCTATTATTTTTTTTTCACTTTGAAAAAGTTCGTTCGCAATATATTGTCATTAAATTTATGCCAAACCAATTTTGAAACTGTCCTTCAATGATATTGCACCCTAGAGTACTTCACTCCGAACTGAATATTCCCATTACAACGGCACTTTGAAAATGGACTTTTATTAGCAATTTTACGGTGTTTCAAGATTCAGGGGTTAAATAAGTTTTCTTAAGTTGTGTTTGGTAGACTTGAACTAGCTTTAAAGTTTTGTTCATCTGTTGCGTCCTACCAGGCAAACAACATTCCTGTGTCGAGCACTCCCAAAGCGCCGTGGAGCATGGACGCCAACCTCATGCACATCAGGTTACCATTTCATTTAATTTCATTTCCGTTTTTGAAGACATTAAATAATATAGCATTAATGTATGTTTTAGTCTTTTTTTATGCATAATTTGATATACATTCTGCAAATCGTTTTGAAGAACCGCAATTTCATTATACTAATTTTACTCGTTGTGTCGTTATCAAGATCTTTACCCTTCAAAAGGAAAATGGTATTACCATTTTAATGATAAACAGAAGAAACCCAGCTGTCATTTGTAGTGATAACTCTACAGTTATGGAAGAATATTTTTTGGCGACTGGGATGGAACAGAAGGAATTCAGATTGTGTTAACTGATAAACGGAAGTGTCAGTTGTTCGGAAAACTGCTCTATTTCCATTTCCATACGTAGAGGTTCTACCAGACTCAAGTGTGTGTGATTAGATAGACAGGGTTCTCCCAAACGAGACATACTAAAGGGAGACAAAGATAAAGTAGGGGGAGAAAGAGTACTGAAGGTGTGAGCTTTCTAGGTGGGTCTGAATTCTACAACCTACGAAAACTTGTAGTCGGCGTGATCAAGTCCACTTTACGGAGAAAATCGCCGGTCCTTTGGGAGAACTCTGATAGAAAGTACAAACGGTATATACAGAAAAAGAACCCAACTTAACCAATAAAAGCTTACTACCAGCTTTCATTTAGTATGAGTAGTTGTTTTTTAAGCGATATGAACCGCTTCTATAGACGTCAGAGACAGTATGTGCGTGTGTGTGTT
The DNA here is from genome assembly GCA_025403585.1 of Parazoanthus swiftii. Lineage (NCBI taxonomy): Eukaryota > Metazoa > Cnidaria > Anthozoa > Zoantharia > Parazoanthidae > Parazoanthus > Parazoanthus swiftii. The sequence continues at coordinate 14,072 of JAOBYE010359980.1, forward strand.
CGCCTGTCCAAGAATGTAGGCAGTCACATAATGCTCCCGCTGTCATACAAAAAATACTCAACAGAAAATGTCTGAGATACAAAACATCGAAGTCAATGTATCAACAAAGCCTTCAAGTTGACCATTAGTTTTTTCCTAATCGATAACAATCAATGTATTGATAAACCAAATAAGGTACTGATTTAGGAATTAACGAGAACACGCCAATGTTAAAACAGTGCGGCGTGACATAAATAGGTAGCAGTTTGTATTTGCACCATCTATACTTTCAATCCGGTTTTTCAGATATCTTGAATATCGTGTATGAAAGTGAATTCTACACTCGAATTACCTTTACTTTTTTAAAAGTACCAGCTGTTCCTGATTGTTATTTGGAAACGTCTATCTTTTTATTTTGTCAATTGACTGAAGCGGGAAGTTGCTTATTAAATCTTTCTATAAGGATGTCACCAAAGACACATTTTTTCACTCGCAAATGCATCCAATTGCTCATTGATTTATTGGTTTGTTTTTCAGTTATGAATCAGGAATTCTAGAGGATCCAAAGGTAAATTTCCTGGAATGCGCCCTCGGGCTAGAATTGAGTTAAATAATAGCCTCTGGCTGGCTATGTTCTTCGTTGACATTTCTGAACACAAAAACGTAAAGTAAAGATGTAGTGGACAGAACTCGCTGTGTTTGATTCAGGCGTTCTGTTGATTAGTAAGTTACTATGTGGTGGATGGTTAGATTCGACTGATGCCGATCATTTGTCAGTCTTTGGAAACTACAGACTGTGTTAGCCCATTTACTGAATAAAAAACAATAGGACAGTCGCATGATTGCGTCAAATTAGAATACCACAACTGACAACCACCAAAATTCCTTCCCTGTTGTTTGTGAGATAGATAGTGCCATTTTTTCTGCTGTTCTCGTGAAGGTATGAGAATTAAAAAAAATAGTTGTAGTCAATTGGCATTACCCTGCATGCAATTGTCCTTTTTGTACTTAATTGTTATTGTATGTTTCAAATTGTCTAAGCATTCCTATTATTTTGGATCTGAAATGAAGCTTACTGTTTACATACAAACTTATACAACTCGACTAGCGGCAGTCCTGCGGGTTGACAAAATTATGGTTTTATTCAAGTCCTGGGGAAACATAATAATCAAAAAGCTCAGTTTGGATCGCACTCACATTTTTTCTACTGACGTCATCAGACCCCAGCTCCCGATGATCTGTACTTGATGACCACGGACCCAGCCAAGGCACCAGACACGGTAAGGCCAGTTTTTTTTTGTCTTTTACTCGGAGTTAAATGTAAAAAGAGTAAACTATACGAATTGTGAGGGCGAACGTGAGTTGACTGTGCAGTTATAGAGTGTAGTTAATCCGAAGAGGTCACGAAGTGAGCCATAAGACTTCTGACAAGAGAGGCAAGGTGTTCAAGATGCGTGAGCGAGATTCAACTCTATTGTACTGTTAGCGCGCCGTTGTACGAATAAAGCCGTGTTTACAAGGAAACCGAGTTTCCCTAGGGCTAGGGTTACTCGGGTGCTAGGGATACCCTCCCTCTCACACACTTGTTCTTTTATTTCCCGACGCTTTTTTTACAAGCACCCAAGACATCTTGTCCCGGGTGCCCGAGTTTCCCTGGTGCTAGGGTTGCCCTGCTCGGGAGATAGGGTTACCCGGGTTCTAGGGACATCTTTTTCCCTTGTAAACGCGTTGGCGAGGGATAACTCGCTTCCCGGCAGCAGGGCTATCCCTGGCTTTGTAAACGCGAGCTATTTTTGTCCCTAACACCCGAGTAACTCCAGCCCTGGGAAACTCGGTCTCCTTGTAAACAGGACCTGGGAGTCAGTGAGAACAGAGAGGGATGTTTCCAAAAATCAAATTCGCCTATAGAAGGTTGTACGTTTCTTTGCTGCAGCTCTTGGTTGAACAGCCCCGTTTCGTATTCCCAGTTGCCGCTGATTACAATGACCTTTAACTCATTACAGTGTTAGCCTCGCGACTAAGTGTTGAATATTTTATAACACCAGCGAGTTCCGAACCTCCAACAGTACCCAGAGTTAAGAATAGCTCATATCTACATGAGCATTTGTGAATGTTTAACATCAAGTCGAGGCTAACACTGTAAACGCAAGTCTGTAGTAATCTTGATCAGCGGAGACTGCGAATGCGAAACTGGGCTATTTCACGCTGCCTGGAGACTCGCAAAACCAGTCACGAAAAAATTCTGATAGCTGTGGAGATGTTAACCTTCTATTGACTGTTATAAGAAAACTAAAAACACTTTTAAGGTTTGACTTGGGCATTTCAGAGCCACACGAAAGTGCTGAAGTTGTTCAAAGGTCAGACGACATTCACAGGAATCAACTGCTCTCTTTTTTCATAACCGACCTTAGATTTTCCTCATTCGGTCATCCCTAAATCAACGCTAATTGATTTACTTTCTTTTCTTTCATTTTTAGCCCGAAATCGTCGAGATTGAATTCAAGAAAGGTGTTGTATGAAAACATTCCTAATTATTTTTCTGTGTTATAATGCTCCTTAATTTACGAAGTATTTGTTGTTTCTTCTACTATTCATTCTGTACGTTAGTATGGTTGTCAGTTCGCGTGCTTCTATGTTGGTCTGCTCGTTCCGTCTGTACGTTGGTATAAAGATATTCGCGTAACTGTGCTACTCCGTTAGTCCATAATTTTCACAATATCACTGACAAGTCCACACAAGACCAACTCTTAAACATGAGCCCGTATCATTGACTCTTCTGATTCCACTCTAGGGGTACCAGTAAGAGTTCGCAATGTTACTGACAAGACCACGCTTGACAAGCCGCTTGATATGTACCTTTATCTTAACAAAGCTGGGTGAGTATATTTTATAGAAAGTTAAATAGATTTTCAGTTTTACTTTGTGTTTTCTATGACCAGAACGTTAGCTGACTAGCAGTTTGTAAAGTCAAATATTGTTGGGCTTTCCATAGTTATATAAGTACTTTAGAAGAACTTTCTAGAACCGCCAGATCGAAAAACGGCCAAACTCCGGCAAATTCAAGTGTGACGACGCCCTTATTCTTTATCTTTTTTTGACGAAAACATTTCGTTTTTAAGTTTTTGCAGGATATGCAAAGGGATTAATTAGTGAGAAGAACGGGATCGGGTGGACCCCCATCTTTGTCGTTTGCTCGCTGTTCCTCTACTGTATACAGTACCATCACGTGGCCTCACGCGAATTTCACATAACTTGCCACATTCGCTATCACTTACTTTTATTCACAGTCATTAAGCTTGGTTCTCCATCACTAGCTCTCCTTCACTAAAGCTTGCCCTTATTTGATGTCACTTACCCTTATTTACTATTATTAATACAGTAAGCATTTATTCATATTTACGTAACATTGTAAGCTTTAAGGCAAAAAGCAGATTTAATTTTTTATTGTAAGAGCACTGAGGTTTCGCAAATGGCGCATTGAAGTGCTGTAAATTAAATCAAATTATCACCTGCCCTCATTTGTTATCACTTGCACCTGTTGGCTATCATTTGCCTTCATTCACCATACGTACCTTTAGGTTTTATTACTAGAATTGATTTGCTGCGGAGGAGTTTAGGTTCACTACATAATTGCTGGTGCTGTGTAACTATGATAACTGTGTCGGAAACAAGGTCAAGGGAAATTTTAATGAATGGGTTTTTGGTCTGTTTTCTCTAGAGGCCGCCATGGTGTCGGAAGGATTGATATTGTCGAGAACAGATTTGTTGGGATGAAGTCACGAGGTACGAATGAAAACTGAACTCAGTTCAAGAGATAATAATAATAATAATAATAATAATAATAATTGTAATGATAATAATAATAACAGATCTTTATTGTGCATATATTAAAACATAATCTGCAGATGAAAACGCAAATAATGGTATTCACTAAAATGTACAATGTAAGAATGATATCAGCCACTTTATTGATCGATCAATAGGTCAGTCAATCAAGCAACATTTCTCCCTCACTTCAAGAACATGATATGAACGTTTTACAACTTTGGAGTGGCCAGGAGCCGACTTCTATGAGCAAGCCTTAAAGACACAGACCCCTTTGCAACGACTACGATGATGAATTAAGCTAGTATATTTTATAGCAGTTGACAACACAACATAAAATGCTAAGTTATTAGTTCGATATTGGGAAACATGATGAAGCAAGTTTAGCAGCGCCGAGTTGTGCTCGATTATTGTTTCTTTTCGTTCATTCAATTGTTTTCAGAAATTCTCGCACCCCTCCTTCCGAGAAATACAAGAAAATTTTAGAGATACACTGTAGACGTAATTGTGATTAACTTAGTTGATATTGATAATGATAATGATGATAATAATAATAATGATAATAATAATAATAATAATAATAATAATAATAATAGATCTTTATTGTGCATATATTAAAACATAATCCGCAGATGAAAAAGCCAATAATGGTAAATGAAAATGTCAGTACTGTATGATTACAGCTTTATGTTCGTATCTTATCATATAATTCATATAATCCAGCACTTCATTACTCGTTTCAATTTTCTTATTAACTGTTTAGGAATTTACGAGACTCCAGCCGGTACAATCCTTCGTGAGGCTCACCTCGACATTGAGACCTTCACCATGGATAGAGTAAGTTGTGTATTGACAAGATGAATGATCTCTGTGTCTTCTTGTTTGAAGATCAAAAAGGTTCAAGATAACGACACTTTCCTGGTGTTAAGTGTTAAGAGTTGTATGTTTGCAAGATAATTAATTTTGTGTCTTCTTGTTTGAAGAACAAGAAGGTTCAAAACGACAGATTTCCGGTGTTAAGAAAGTCATGGGTTGTTGCGGCTAGGGTTAACCCGACAACAGCAACAACAAAACAACAGCGATAACAGTAATGACAATAGCAACAACAACTTCAACAGTGACAGCAGCAACAACAACAACGACAACTGCAACACTGATCAACGACAGTAACAGCAGTAACAACAAGAAGAGCATCAACAACTGCAACGGCATTAAGAATCAGCAACAACAGCATCATGATAACAACGAGGCTTTTCTGTCAAAACGACTGCCAACAATCACAGTTTAAAAGAAAGATGAGCTATTATTTTTAGTGACTAAACATAAAAACCTTTTCAGGAATTCCGAAAGATAAAGCAAAATCTCTCGCAAAAACTGGCAGAGCAGATCTACTACGGCTTCTGGTGGAGCCCCGAATGTGAGTTCACCAGGTTCTGTATTGACAAGAGTCAAGAGCACGTGGAGGGAACAGTCACCTTGGCTCTCTTCAAGGGTCACGTGAGTACATGATTGGGTATACTGTATACCTAAAAAGCCCACCCCACAGATATACTGTAAACTTCGACAAAAAGCCCACAGGCTTTCTCTTTGGCCAAAATATTTAAAAGAGTACATGACACCAAACTTGAATTTACTTCACTCTTGTACAAAATTGGCTAAAAACCCTTAAATGCAAAAAGTCAAAAACGTTGTTTTCTCAGTTCGTTTGCTTGGTTAAAAGGGAATTTTTTTTAGTTTTTTGAAGGTTGTTGCGTATTTTTTGTGGAAGGGCAGGGTGTCTGACCCAACCCTCAAATCATATAACTGACGTGTGACCTTGAAGGGTTGTAAACGTTTTTTTTAAAAAGAAAGTTGTGTTCCTTCAGCCCGGTAAGCATTTTTGCTTTTACATGCACCGTTCACTCTAATTAGAAATCAAATTTAAGTATTTATGAATTGTCGCTTTCAGTAATCTCGTTAGTGCTACAAGTGGTCCATTTTTTATTCGTTATCTTTGTAAACTGGTCATTGTTTAAGTTGCAGGGGAAAGAGGTTTTGGTGGAGTGATGAGTTTTTTCTAGAACAAATTTGGGTTTCCTTTGAGCAACAAAACTTACGGTCCCTCTCTTATTTGGTTCAAGAGTTCCCCTTCAGGTTACTTCAAAACTTCACCTTCAAGTTCTTTCAAACCGTCCGTTGACACGGATGTTAAGTCATTGGTCTCGACGTTCTGTCGGGGACTTAAATAATCCTCACACTTCTAGAAAAGAGTAGGGTAATCCCTGTGTTGTGGTCTGTTAACTGAGGGTGCTACTTGATGTCTCAGAAAGAAACCATGTGAGCCACTGATTTTATTGACATTGATTGAAACACCCCCCTGTTTTCCAAAAAAACTTTAAATAATCTCCAGTATTTCCTCCACCGTTCCCTCCCTCAACTTAAACAATTAATCGCTGTCTCCATATATTAAACATTTCTGGGAAGCAGGTTGGGAGAATTCTATTTCTTCTTAGAGAGTTGAGATTGATCAAGTACTTTGTTCTCATATCATTAAACAATAAACCAGTCATTCTGTATTCTTGTTGTATGACGGAGAAAATGTCGAACTTTGCTCAACAGGTGTACATTCGTGGTCGAGAATCGAAAGCATCGCTGTACAACCAGGAGCTTGTTAGGTGAGCAGGTTAAACTATACCCACCCACCCACCCACCCACCTACCTACTAATCCACCCACCCACCCACCTACCAACCCACCTATCTACTAACCCACTCACCCACCCATCCACCCTCCTATCATCCCACCCACCCACCTACCTACCAACCCACTGACCCACCCACCTACCAACCCATTCACACACCCACCTGCCAACCCACTCAACCACCCACCCATCTACCTACCCATCCATCACCATGGAAACACACACAAATATGCACATTTCAAATTTCGGATCCAAAACGCTCAAGGTATATGCATCTTTCCCGGTCCCATGAGATTTTCTTTTCCCGTTATGTTGGTGTGCATTTTTTCGTCGAAAAATAGCCTTGAGGTTTTGAGGTCACAATTCCCCTACCCTTCCCCCCTTAAACAGAACATTTTGCCTAGCTCGAACAGCCAGACCACCTTGCTTTTCATTTGCATTAGGAGATATTGGCATGCCCTCCAACAATGGTGCAAGTCATATCCTATGCAGTAATAAAAAGTGCTTACTGATAGCTTACTCTGAAAAACACAGTGAATTAGGTAAAATATCAAATACAATATTCAGCGACAGTGTTTAGAAAATCTAACAACTGCAGAGTGATTAGAAATTACATTTACAAAGAGGACCGATAATACTCCAGATATCATGTTGCCAACATCACAAAACGATTACAGCCTTTTGTGTAAAAGGTCTTGAACCGGGATTTAAAAGTTGCAGTACGTTCGGAACTTCAGTCGAATAGTGGATGGGGAGAAAGATATTAGTTTTAGCAGGTGGAGTTGGAATCTGCCTGTAAACTCTCTTGTATTGAAAAATAATAAAAAAAGCATTGTTAATTTTAAAGTAAAAGAAAAAAGTGGAGTTAGTGCTTAAGAGCAGACGTGCCCAATATAGACTTTGGTTTTTAGCTGTTTAGTTGTTTTATCTATGCCAACTGCTGACATTCCTCTCTCCACCCCTGTTAGTATGGATGTGGCTGGTAATTACAATCCACAGGATGCTGCAGGGTTTATCAGAATCAACGCTCTCAGGTCAGTCTGCATGTGCACGTCTTTCTGTTGTTCGCCCTCTACCATCCCAGAGTGCATGGTTTGAAGTTTCGAAAGTGCCAAGTATTTCGGGGCTCTTAGTGAAAAAATAGTTGCGGATGGGTTTCCATGGGCCCTTGGCACGGAACCCAGAATGTGTCTCCCAACAATTTGAAATCCTATAGCCTGAGCTTAGTTGATAAAACTGGTTGTTGTTGCTGTTGTTTTAAGCAGTTGTAAACGAAGAAACTGGAAACGATTCTATGAATATCAAGCGTATGCAAGACTCTTGTTCGGCTGTCAGTTTTTTTGAACTCCAAGAGACCCAAATCCAAGACCAAGTAACGCCAGAACAGAAAACATTAACAGGCATTCAGGTTGATGCGGGGGTCGTTATTCGCGCCTCCCACCACGCACTGCGACCCGGGTTCGCCTAGGTTCCTAGTGTGCCGAGATTTGATCTCAACCTGGCTCCCGGGTTGCAGTCCAAATTTTCTGCCTTCACAAAATCACTCCCCCCTCGTTCCCCCCGCTGTCGAGGTTTTTTCACAAAAGCCATTGAGCGACCATTCCCTTATAAACTTATTATATTACTTATTTATTTATTTGAACTTAAAAACACGTATAAAAACCAAATGATTTGGGCAAGGATCGGTTTTTTCAAATCTCTTTTTTTTTGTATACAACTGTTCTATTAGGATTTTCTTATAAAAATGAGCAGAAGCTCACAAGACTAGTTATGAGCTTCTGGTATAAGACAGAGCTTCATGCCTAGATTATTCTAAATTTTTTTCTTAAGTTTGGGCACAACTGTTTTTTATGACGTCTATTTTTCATCAAAAAGTGGCGTGCGTTTTCTTTTTAACGTAGTTGCCCTTCTGGGAATTCAAACCTCTTTATATGTTACGAAAAAATTAGCAGCACAATAGTTATATTACCTCGATATTTATATCTACCAATATTAAGATAAGCGCTTTGCTTACTATGGTCTGACAAGCGGGTTTATTTTTCAACTTTCCAGGATGAGAGAACACAAGCGCCTGCGAGACGCCCTTGACAAGATAGGTCATTGAATTCAACGCAACTCCTGGATTTAGAACCAGAATCAAGGCAGAAAAGTAATTAACTAATACTGCTTTTTATTTATTTGAGTTGCTGGTAAACATTTTAGTATTTTTAAACGAAAGCTTGGCTAGAGCCTATTGACTCTAAAGCGGTTGTAACAATATTTAGCTTTACTGTGTGAAGGGTAGTAGTAAATTGAATAAAAATGTGTGAAATAATTGCGTGATTCGTTGCATTTTTGTATTTTTTGCAAAACATTACTTCTTCGGCCGATATTTGTTGTGAATTAAGGGGAGCTTACAATTAACATTAAGTTGAATACCAGGAAGACTCGATGAGGATCTAGGAGGAAAATTTTGATGAGGCAAACAAAACACTTGGTCATCTTAAGAGGACGATCTAGTGGCGATTTGGTCGATTACTAGGAAGATTGGATGAGAGATTTAGGAGGAAAAACTACGATGAGACGAACCAAACAATGGAAAATCTTAAGAGGGATTTGGTTGGTTATAAGTTAGGAGGGAAAATTGCCATCGATCAACCAACAACACATTAACAGACTACGTGTCTGATGATAAATGGAAACAATCCGACTCAGGGGCAGAGACAGGAATTTTGGAAAGGGAGGACCCCAGCGTGGCCGAGCGTATAAAGTGCTGACTCATCACCCTGAGATCTCGAGTTCGAGTCCTCTGTCCCCGGGTCAGCTGGTGTATATAGCCTTCTGGCCAACCCTCTTGTCAGTTAGGGTGTCTAACCCTTATATACTTTGTTGTGTGTAACCAGGCACTGAAAAGCCCCTTACGGGGAGCTTTCATTAGGCATTCATATTTGTACTGTATTTTGTTTCTGTTCGCAAAAAGATGTTTTTTAGCGTTTTTCTTATAAAGTGTTTCTCGAAATGCGAACGAAAGGGAGAGGGCGGTGTTGACGGCTCCTTTTCTAGATCCGCGATTTAGCGATCTGTAGACACCTGTGGTTCCAACCGTCGGAAAAGCTGCGACGCTGTTTGAAATACGATTTGATTGATGGCAGCCCAAATTACAAATGAGCTTGTAATAGTACAAATTTACCATCACGCAAATTAAACAAGTTTTGATACAACGACGATAACTTTCCCCGTCTTTGTTGGAAGTTAGGTCTTGGCGATTTGCAGGTTCTGCCGTATAAGGGATGTTTCTATGCCCAGTCGTATTACAGATTGACGGATGAACAAATTGACAAAGTTGCATCGCGATCTTCGTGCCGTAAGCCGTGGATCCGTAACACACAACGATCCCCAACATTCTGACACTTTGCATTTCATGTGTCATTTCAAGTTAGTTTTTTGAGAAACATAATAACATTTGATCTTTGTATCACTGACAACTCTATTTCATATGCAGGGGCAGATTCAAAGAGTGAACAGATATTTTCCTATCAAAACGAAAACACAATTGTGTGTGCGAGGTTGGCACAGTTGGTAAGATCTCTGACTGTCAACCAGGAGGTCCCGGGTTCAATCCCCGGCCTGGTCGAGGGTTGAACTTTGGGCGACCTTCTTTCACAACACCGTCCGTGGACAGGGACGTTAAGCCGTTGATCTAGTCTCTCGACGTTCTATGGGGAGACTTAAAAGTACCCACACACTTGTCAATAGGAGTAGGCTAATGCCGGTGTTATGGACTGTCATCTCTTCCCCTACTTTGGAGACAAGCTTCGCAAGGGACCCAGAGTCCCGTTGCTATGCCTCCAGTCGGCAAACACCGCCGCAAAAAAAGAAATGTGAGTGACCACTCATGCAAAGCTCGCATTTGTAACAGTAACAGAAACAACAGCTTTATTAGCATGACCATTTACAGGTACTGCCAAAGCGCTCATATATGTGTAACTACATCGTAAAATGCAGAAACAAAGAAAAATACTAAATTACTGTTTAAAAAAACTCTTCACTTTTTGTAACTGAGAGGGAGGGGGCGCTTAGGAAGCTTGGATTTAAAAGTTGAGGCTCTCGGAGCCGACTGTGGGAGAGGGGGGTTCTGGGAGGATTTAGCTGCACAATACGTTCAAAATTATAAAGATTTAGTGACAAAACATGTCTTTAGCCCCCCATCCCCTCCAATATTGAGTCACTAATCAGCCCCAACAGTCGCAAAGTTGCTCCGCGATTACTGTCTGAGAGCATTTTTTGATTACCAGTAGGATCAAATACGGTATTCTAGTACGAGAAGCGTGCCTATTGTAGAGTTTAGAGCGAGGGGGTGTCTAATGCATCTACGCCCCCTTTATCACCCCCTTAAAATACTTTTATTAAACGTACATACAGCGCTTTCCTTTTTTGTTAAAAAAACGTCTATAGCAATGAATCATCGGCTCGTTTTTGCATCTGGTAGTTAGGGACAACCTCCACCGCTCGTCATACTGGTGTGAAACTTGTCCAGTGTGCCCCTGTCGCTTCCGCTCCACATCTTCACAAACGCACTGTCGTCCAGTACGTATTGGCCTCCCTTATCGCGGCCCATGATGAGGTAATCGTGGTCACGTTTGAGGTTGGGGCAGTTGCATCCCGCTCGTTTCTTGAACTCCACATTCTTCCCCATTTTCAACGCACGGTTTCCTTGCTTCTGGATTGTCTCAACTCGAATGATGTAGTTCAGCCACGAGTTATGTTCATCAATGAGAAGAACCCTTCCTTTGAACGCTAAAAATCAAAATGGTATATAATAGTAGTGATAAAATGTATATTCCCCTGTTTCTTAAGAATCCAACAGCGCTCTACAGTATGTTTCTAGCCGAAGTAGAAAGTTATTGCATGTCTGTTTAAAATTACAATAATTCAAACGAAGAATATGTATGCGTATTGCAATGTTGTCTACATTAAATATTACCAGTTAAAATGCGTTTGAAAAGAAGTGTTTTTAATTTAAAGTTAACTTCTTCTGTCTTCTGGAAGAGAATCCCACAGTGCTTGGCCAGTGTACAAGAATGTTCTTCTCAATAGGTTTTCAGATTACGTCTGGGAACTCTAAGTAAAGCTTTAATTGAGGGCCGCAATGTATGTATGGGAACTATAAGTAAATGGAATTTATAACACTGCAACGGAAGGGTCGGGGGGAGGAGTGGGGGGCTTGCTTGCTCCCGATAGTAGGAGGTTGGAGATACTTGTCGCGTTTTAGTGGTTGAAATCAGTACTACGATATTTTCAGCGGTTCGCTTTGGGTTTAAGCTGTAGTTTGGTACACTTGATATTTATAGGGGAACAAGAGGCCCCCCAAAATTTTCAGTCAATACGTTACTAAACTAAAGAGAGCTTGTTTATTGCTGAAAGAGACGGCAATAGTGGCGTATAATTGCAATTTCCAGGCGAGGTGTTATTTCTGGTGACACCTCGACAGACAGCCAAAGGGAGCACTTCCCTGAATCTATATCGAAGAGTTAGCGCTGAGAAAAAACTTGAGGTGAGTTGAAACAGAGTAATTTAGTACGGTTAAAATTTCAAAAGATTTGACAAGTAGTAATTAATCTGAAATTTGAAAACACTTACCAAACTCATAACTAGCACAGGCCTTCCCCACAAGTTCTTGTATATTCCCGATAGGTGGGTTGCAAGGGGGGCACTTGTCTGTTGATGGGAAAACAATTTTTTAGTCAGGATATAAACATTTCATGAATGTTTTAGCATTATTTAAACACAGCTGTTAGACTTGTCACCGAGGTGAAAAAATCAGAAAAAACTGCTGCTGGAAATTTACAAAGCTCTCAATAGTCTTCTTCCTGGTTACATCACAGAACCCCGTCACCACCATACACCACTTCTGCCCGCACTCTGTGCTCAAGTAACTTTACCTTTATTACGGTCCCTTAATCAAGAACAAAAACCTATGGCAATAACTCTTTCACTTTTGCCGCTCGGAGACTGTGGAATGCCCTACCGAACTCTATTTCAAACTTCACCCTCACTTAAGCCGTTAGTTAAGCTCAAGACATATTTTAAAAGTTATCTTTTAACCTATCACGAAATATTTTAAATTATGTCATTTTTTCAACACATTTTATTGCAAAAAGAGTTGAAACTTTTAGTATAGGTCGTTTTTAAGCACTGCATTATTATAATTATAATTATTATAATTATTTGATTATTTGATTTTCCCTGCTTTCAATAAGAAAGGTTAAGTGTTGCTGTTAGCGCTAGAAGAGAAGGTGAACTAGTTTAATAGCGTTTTTATGCGCGAATTTCCAAGTCTTCTGCCAATTTTGGTACAGCCTACACAAAAGATATTATCAACTATTTCCTAAAGCAAAGTTTGGTAAGGTTGATTTGCTGGGCCGGCACATTGCCACGACACGAGTTCTTCATTAGCCCCCCCCCCCCCCGTCTCCAAATTTTACTAGTTTTCAAAGGTTCACTCAGCGTTAGAGTGGTCACAAGAAGTTAAGGAATCTCAGTGTTAGAACAAAGTAAAAAACAAGCTCGTTCCCACGTTTTTGTCTCAGCATTTACGATGTATAAGCACCCTTGTGACACAAAACCGGGCAGAGGCGTTTCATCCAGAGCTCGTATAATATTGAACAACTGAAAGGTTGCGAGAAAGACACAATAGGTGTCAATAAAATCGCTAAAAAAATTTAAATAAAATAAATAGAAACTAAAATTGTATTTAAAAGGTTTAGAAACCCAAACGTTTTAAGTACAATTTTAGCCTTTATCTGTTTTATTTAAAGACAAAATAGTTTGCCATTTTAAAAGAATTGTCAAAAAGAGACATACTCTAAGTCTTAGCTCAGTTCGAAATCTAATTTTTAGTTTCCTACATCTTATACTCATTTTGTCATTCTTACCTTTTAGATCGTCATATTTCTTAACCATTCAAATTTTTACGCAAACGGAAGTATTGTAATCTTACAGGGATGTCGGAACTGTGAAATAAAGATGTAATTTGTATCTGAGAGCCTTTCGGGGAGATATAATCAATAGTCCAGTTTCGTATTCGTAGTTGCCGCTGACTACAATGACTACAGACTCGTTTACTCAGCGTTAGCCTCGACTTGGTGTTAAACATTCATAAATACCAATCTAGTGACGAGCCATTTACCACTCTGTGTATTGTTAGAGGCTAATCGTTCTCACTGGTATTTATGCATATTCAACACCAAGTCGAGGCTAACGCTGAGTAGATGAGTCTGCCGTCATTTTAATCAGCGGCAATTACGAGTACGAAACTGGACTGTTACCCGCATTGCCTTTACCAAAAACAGGTCAGCCACTCTAACCACAATGACTGTTGCTGTCTTTACCTTGAGTGCATCTACATTGGGATTTTTTGCATATTCCCATCTTCAATGTACTTCTTTTGTCCGGTCCGTAAAACTCTGTGCACGCCTCATCTGCATGGAAATCAACCATATGAATTCTATCAGCGCGACAAGGCCTAGTTCAAACTGGCAACTTTCTAAACCAATCAATTTTTTTAAAAAAATTGGTCAGGTGGCCCAAACGATTTGGAGGAGAATCAACGTTGAACTAGTCTAACCCTAAAAGGTTAATGGTGTAAATAATACCTTTAGCTTCCAATTCTGTTTGACTTGGGCATACGTAAATTGTCGTGCTTCCAGGCTGACAATGATTTTGTTTTTCAGAAACAAAATTAATTACCTTTGTCAAAGGCAAATATTCCATGCAAGAAGCAGAACAAAACGTCAAAAAATCAATTTCGTGGTTTTATCAGATAACATGAACAGCAAAGTGTGAATCATTCCAATCTTCGCGCGGCTTCAAAATTAAAGTTTCTGATTTTTCCCATATCACATATCTTCACGCAAAATCAAAAAGAAAGGAGTGAATTATATATGCGCGAGCATGAATGACAGCCATTATCTCATAACCAATAGAAGCAAAAAAAATACACCCGGGAAATTTATCCTGACCTTGATCGACCTTAAAATGATTCTTTCATGGTTCTGCACATGCTCGGGTTCTCAGACATTTAATCTCTGTTCCGGCCCGGAACGAGATTTTACGCACAAACAGTTGTGGTCTGGAAAAACTTCCCGCATGTATTTCCTTGGTTTCTATTAAGCTCCGGCGCGCATGTGCAAAGCCGTGAAAGTGTCTTTTAATCGGCCTTTGTAAAGCTGTTATAAAAACATGTACAAGACCGAACAAGTCGTTGCGCTCTTCTAGTGTTCACCTACCAGGCTCGTAGTAATCGTAAACAGTAACGGGCACAGGCTGAATCGTGCCTACGTCAAATACCCGGAGCACCCTGAACGTAATACAGGTTTCTCTATCACTGGGAATCTGTTGAAAGAGAAATAACATAAGTTCTTCGGTAACTGTGACTAACTACGTGGTCTTAGAGTTTGGGTACGAGACACGTATTGGCCAATTAGATTCCAATGTGGCGCCTCGAACTAAATGAGTGCTTGTTGTGAGGGGAGATAGTTTAAAAGGGTTTTATAGTCATAAACACCGATGCAGATGTCGACTTATTTGCAGTTACGTATTTTGTTTGGGGCTCGGACTTCTAATCGTTCTCGCTGGTGTTTAAGTATATTCAAAACCAAGCTAATGCTGTAGAGTCGAGTCTATTGCCATTGCAAAAAGCAGTAACAAGTAAAGGCTAATAACCAAAGGGCGTTCAACTTACAAAGTTTGTGAACCTCAGACAACATGTCTCCTTCAAAATGTATACACGGTCGCACACGCTTCGGCTCCTCTTCCTCTGACCTCTGACCTCCTGCGAGTATTCCTCTTCTCCACAATAACCTTTCAAGCCTCCTACTTCAACCGTATAGTCAAACTCTGGAACCTAATTGTCAAAGACACGTCTCCCACCAGTTTTATCAGTATCCTCTGGAACCTAATCGTCAAAGGCATGTCTTCCACCAGTTTTATCAGTATCCTCTGGAACCTAATCATCAAAAACACGTCTTCCACCAATTTTATCAATATCATCGGGAAACACGTCTCCCATCAGTTTAATCAGTATCCTCTGGAATCTAATCGTCAAAGACACTGGCGTCTCCTACCAGTTTTATCAGTATCATCGGGAGACACGTCTCCCACCAGTTTTATCAGTATCCTCTGGAGATACGTCTTCCACCAGTTTTATCAATATCCTCTGGAGACACGTCTCCCACCAGTTTTATCAGTATCCTCTGGAGACACGTCTCCCACCAGTTTTATCAGTAT
>JAOBYE010359981.1:0-14782 GCA_025403585.1 Parazoanthus swiftii
GATAGATAGATAGATAGATAGATAGATAGATAGATAGATAGATAGATAGATAGATAGATAGGTAGATAGATAGACCCATAGTTGGATGAATGGATGAACAGATGGGTGAACAGGCAGATAGATGGATGGATAGACCAACAGACAGATCAATATAGTCTTACCTGCCTGTCATTAGAGACCAGTTCAGTGTCCACAATGGACACACTAACCACATGCTGGCTCAAAAAATCATCGTCAAACTCTGTGAATCTTGTATCTCCATAAACATTCCTTCTATACAACAGGAACTTTCTCACATGTTCTTCAATATTCTTTGGAGTTGTAGTACTGATATAAATAGGTCAAGAAAACTGTTAGTTCAATTTTTTGTTTCACCTTATTTTCATTGATGTGCATGGAATATATTTACTTAACAGACATAAATTTCAAATTAATTATTAGTCTGGTCACTGAGCACTCACTTTGCATGTAAAGTCAGAGTCGCTGATAGAGCTAACACACTGGTATAAATATTGCTAGCAAACACAGCAAACAGAGGTAAATTAGCCCAAGTTTTATCAGGACAACAAATGGTCAAAAAGAACAAAAATTTTTAGATGACATATTTTATTTTGGAAAGTGATGTCCTCCAGTCATAACTGCACTTGCCTGAACATAAAATAATTCTAATCTAGAAATAATAATTAAAATTATAATAATAATAATAATAATAATAATAATAATAATAACAATAATTAGCAACAACAAAAACAAAAACAGTAACAACAATAACAATAACAACTATAATTATAACAACTAACTTAAGCAAAATGTAATCAGTAATTATGTTCTCGTTAAAAAATGATCACACAAAACTTTGAACAAAATGCTTAATAATAGTTTTTAATCTTGGTAAAAACACAATCATGTAAATCTTACAGAATAAAGTTTTCATCACAAACCAACTCATGTACGGTAGCTGATAAATTGGCCGGCTGCCTCCTTTTTGGGCCAACGGACAGCCTGAATTCTGATCATGTTTGACGTCAAGTAACTGACGTAGAAACACTTAACAGCTGATGTTAATTGCGAACATAAATCTAAAATCATACGTCTATTAGTTTAACTTAAATTGAAGAAACGCGATTGTCGGTTCTATGTTTCGTTTTATTGGATAATTCATTAATTGAGAAAGAACAAGTCTAGACGAAACACTGCGATCTGGTTGACGATCGATTGCAAGATCGAGAGGCCCAGAAAAACAGATGAAACTGAGAACCTACCAATATTTCAGAAAAAAATAAGAATCAACTCCGTTTTATGGAAGAACTGAACATTCCGTTACTATAAAATACAAAATTGCGAGAAAACAAAAAATATATACAGTCAGATTCCGATTAACTTTATGGAATTGTTGCCTTACCTATGAGGATCTTGACAAACTTCAATGTGATAAATAGGTACAACCTCTGAGGGAAGGGCATCCGACAAGTCGCTTACTTGATCCATGCGATTTTTGAAGACGCTTTCAATCACAGCAAATTCTTCTCGAACAAAAAATCTAAGAAGCCATGATTTCAAAATTTTCCGCCAATAAAATTATGAGCCCCCATTACTTGACACCACCATAAAGTTGTTTTGCCATGCGCAAGTTCAGTTTTTGAGTCTGCAATGTTAAAGTTAGCGGCATTACAAAATACTAGATGCGCCAGGAGTTCACGCGCGTTTTCCGTTTCCGGAAGTGAGCGCCATATTTCAAATGGAAAAGTAAACTTTGTTTTGGACCATACTTAGCAGATCTATAGAACTCAAGAATGACTTTACCAGCTGAGAAAGTTCATGAACTAAAACAAATAATTCATAGCCATTTATCTCAAATGAATGTGCACTCGAAAATCAAGGGATGTTTGGATGATTCGTTTACAGATGAAGATGATCGAAGAGGTATCGATGAAGCAACTTTGCTGAATGCTTTGAAAGAGCGAGGAATCGTGGACGATGTGATGAGAACGTTGAAATTTGAGGGAATCGATGGACAGCAGAAGAGAGTCGATAGACGGAGGGATGTGGCTGTTGATGAACAGCCGAGTAGAGGTGACTGTATAACCGAAAGATGAGCTTCAATCACAAGTTCATAAATTCGTGCTTCGACTGTTTGTATTTACATAATGTGTATAACGAGAAATACGTCCTTGAACATATTGCAATTCATACGAGATTTTGTTTGGTAGGCAGGAGGTTTGACAAAATTGGCGCAAACTTATAAAAATTCAAATAAAACTCATATAATCTAAATGTTTTGATAGCTGTTGTGAGATAAGAGTTCATTAATTTAAAGAAGCTTTCATACTTGAATTTAGCTTTTAAAACACTGAACTTTTTAACTGGAATACGTTGGAAGGGATACTATATTCATAAACTGGTCTTCAAACAGTACTTGTTCGCACTAGCAGTACTTCTCATCTGTCATTTGTATCAAGTACCAAGGTACACACAAGGCCATGCAAGATACAGGGCCGTAGCAAGCCTTGGAAAACTGGGGGGGCACCATCAAGAGCCGAAGGTGTGAGTCTTTTGGGGGGGTCCGGGGGCATGCTCCCCCGGGAAATTTTGAAAATTAGTTTGTCTAAAATTAGTTTCCTGGTTTTAAACACCTGTTGAAACAAAATCAGAGTGTCTAAAACTAGTAAAATATGACAAGTTTTTCTCAAACTTGGGGCAATTTGCTAAGCTTGACACATCTGACACATTTGCTGGGGAAAAAACTCGGGGGACATGGGCCCCCCAGCCCCACCCCTTGCTACGGTCCTGAAGATAGATTTCTTGGACCCACCTGAGAGCACCAGGCCCTTCTCTCTTCTGATAGAAAGACTCTGGGTTCTAACAATAACGTGAATGCACATCTGTATGTGTTTTGATGAAAATGTATTTTCCTTCTCCCACCGCCCCCCCCCCCTCTCTAAATTAGATAAAATTAGAAGTCAACAATACTTTAAGCACTCCTCTTCATTCAATTTGTAACCACCCAGGATCTCTGTCACATGACCAGATCCAACCTTTTCTCAAGAGATGGAAGAGACTGGGATTGATGCTGCCCTAATTGTTGCACAAGCCCCATTTTATGATCAGGCTTTAAAAATGTGCCCAGTCAGAAGCAAGCACTCCTGTAAAATCTGGACGAGAATGATAAAACTGTAATTTTTCATTTTACCCTTTTCTGCCAAGTGGACTACCCTTGGACTTGAGTGTCAGCACTTGTAGGTTTCTGGGCAACTACCCCCACCCCCACCCCCCTTAGGTCAGGAATAGAAACAAGTTTGAGGCTAGGTTTAGCTTTAGGTTTTGTTTAAGGGAGGGGTGGGTGGGTGGGTGCAGTAGTTATAAAGAAACCTTTGTTGATCTGGACTTGGCTGTTTTCAGAACCCAATATGCAGCTCAACTTTAGATTAGAATACTTATACTAATAATAAATAAATTCTTTCTATGTGTCTGCAGTGGGTGTTGACCCAACCAAGAGATACTTATACTTCCAAGTGCTTGGTGGAAAAGCTTTTCTAGAACACTTGCAGGAACCTGAACCCATTCCCGGACAAGTGTCGTCAACATTCACTCTTCATGTCCACTTCCGAGGGCAGAGGTTTCACTCCAGACCTGTTCCTTGTGCATGTGAGCCAGATATTAACGAAGGTGATATTCATGGAAACAATTTACTGTTGTTGTCATCATAAATTTTATTGGAACAAAATGGAATTTATATGGCATTGTACAAGTACAGTACTGCCTGTACCACCTGTGTGTAGACATTCATTTTCAACAAATTTTAGATGATTTTGTTCAATTCTATCTGTTCACTCTTTCTGGCTTAACAGCCTCTGTCATCGGATAACTGCTGAAAATGGTTTAAGCCAACCAAAATAATGTTTGTATGTTTCCCATTACATAATTTACTGTAATCCTAAGTATTTAGAGTCAGTCAAACAGTCAGTTTACAAGCCAGGGATTTCCAGAAATTTCAGAAAGGGAGGACCAGAACTTACAACATTTCTGGAAAGGGAGGGGAGTGGGGGGGGGGGCTGCCTTTCCCCACTGGCTGTACCTCTCCACACCATATAGTCAGTCTTTTTTTAGTATAGTTCTGTATGATGAGCTCTTTGTGATCCAGAAATGGTTGCACATGGTAAACAAGTTGTACCCTTTCGATCATTCCTATCATTTTTTGAAACATGTTTATGTTATATTGAAGGGAATATTATCAGTTTGAAAAATTAGGATAAAAAGTTTTAGAGAGGTAAAAGTTAGGCTCATTTAGGTTAAAGGAAACTCATGTCAAATTACTTTGTCTGGCCTTAAAATAACTTAGTTAATACTGAACAATACAATTCAATTTTTTAGGCTTTCTCCTGGAGTTTCAAAAACAAAAAGGCAAGATGGCAGATGCAACTAGTCTGCTGGCATTACCAGACCTTATTCATTTGGTTCTCGTCAAGACATCGCCCACTGGTGAAACAGCTCTTGTGGCATCACACCATCTGCAGTGGCGTAATGTTCTCACTTCAGCAAATGGCAGAATCTCTTGCTCAGTTGAAATTAATGGCATTGGCACTGAGGCAAAAGTTCCTGTTGGAATACTAGATATCAAGTTTGAAGTAATT
This sequence comes from Parazoanthus swiftii, assembly GCA_025403585.1. Classification (NCBI taxonomy): domain Eukaryota; kingdom Metazoa; phylum Cnidaria; class Anthozoa; order Zoantharia; family Parazoanthidae; genus Parazoanthus; species Parazoanthus swiftii. The sequence continues at coordinate 4,632 of JAOBYE010359981.1, forward strand.
CCTAGGTTCTCACAGGTTAGTTTACAGTAGCTTCTGCCTTACTATAGAAAATTAATGCTTGTGTCAAATAAGCATGGTGCTCACTACTCCTGGAATTCCTGGAAAACTCCTTGAATTTTGAAATTTTTGGAATTCCTGGAAAACTCCTTGAATTTTGAAATTTTTTCCAGGGCCCTGGAAAACTCCTGGAAAAACAGATAATTTCCCTGGAAAACTCCTGGAATTTGTGAAAGAATTTTCAACAGTTTTATAAACAAACCAAAACCTGCAGAAGCATCTGACTCATGATTGTACTTTTTCTATTTTATCAAGAATCAATTTCTGGAGATTTTGGTCATTTTTATCCCGTCTCACTTTGACTGGAAAGCTGAAGAAATTCTTTGAAGTTGTTTTGTTTTTGACAAGAGAGAATTGGTGTTGGGTGACAGAAAAATAAATTTTCCACCCTGGAGAACTCCTGGAGTTTTGTTATCATCAGTCAGTTAGTACCATGAATAAGGTGTTTGAAATTAATGCGACTTAAATTAACACAAATTGAAGAGGAAACAATTTTAGAATGAAGGAAAATAACGCAACAAGAAGGTAAAGTTTCAGGAACTTTAATTTGAAGTTATGTTTTATTATATTTCCAGGTTTTGACCCCAGAGGTAGTTGCAGCACAATCAAGTTTAGAACATAACAGAAGAGCAGAACGAGAGAGACTGTTTCTAGTGTATGCCAAACAGTGGTGGAGGGAGTATCTGCAGATTCGCCCATCACACAACAACAGGCTCGTTAAGATCTTCGCTCAAGATGAAAATGCTACCAATCAACCTGTCTGTTCATATCTGAGACCACTGCGAGCTGGAAGGTTGTTGGATACTCCTCGGCAAGCCGCTCGGTTTGTCAGTTTGCTGGGTTATGAGCATGCACCCTCAGTGGGAGGGGGACGGGCCGAGATTTGGAGCAGTTTGCATGCCTTTCTTTGTAAAGGAAAAGGGGTGGGTTGAATATATATATGTAAAATTATTGTCTCCTGAATTGCCCAGGCTCGTAGGCAGGAATGTCTTTGGGGGGATACAAATTTTGTAAACTTGGACTCTTAAAAGCCAAATTTATGAGACAAGTACACTTCTCTCCTTTTTTTAGTCGTATCCATTTACGGTAGCGCCAACTGTTGCGATAAACCTATTCGGGCTTCTTCATTATCTTATTAAACCTCCAAATGCGGACCTTTTTGGGCCCGTGGGGGATTGCGTACAAACCCCGCCCACCCCCCCTCCCCCCGCCTACGGGCCTGTTGCCAAGGTATTTCGCATGGATCTATTTTCTAATGTGTTATTATCATCATCATGGCTTTGCTTCGCGAACGAAGATCTATTAATGGAGCGATCCACGTCGACTGCAGGCACGCTCTTGGATGACAATGCCTATGCTGGACAGGCAGGTCCGTTGGCAGTGGCTGCAGCTGAGGATCTGATCCGGGAACGGTGCAGAGGCTTCGCGGTTTTTCCTCCTTTGCTTTTTGTCCTCGAGGCTGGCCCTGCGCGAGGATTCGAAGGAGGAGACAACCTGGCGGATGTAGTGACGCCAGGCCTCGCGGTTTGCAGCTAAGGCAGACCACTGGAGGTGGTCGATGTGACGGGCACCAATTAGTTTCTTCAGAGTGTCTTTAAAACGTTTCTTTGTTGCCCCTATGTTGCGGTGGCCGGAAGAAAGTTCGCCAAACAGGGTGATATTGGGCAGGCGATGGTCCTCCATCTTGGAGACGAGCCCAGTCTAGTACAGCTGAGACTTCATCTACATAGCCTCAACGCTGAAGACCTCGGCCTGTCCCAGTACTTTGACGTTAGTGACGAAGTCACTCCAGTGGATTTTGAGGATTGCCCGAAGGCAGCGCTAATGGAAGCGCTCGAGGAATCATATGTGGTGATGGTAGGTAACCCACGACTCAGAGCCGTAGAGTAGTGTTGTGAGTACAACAGCCCTGTACACGCTGATCTTGGTTCCCTTCTTCAGGTGACAGTAGGTCACCCACGACTCAGAGCCGTATAGTAGTGTGGTGAGTACAACAGCCCTGTAAACACTTATCTTGGTGTTCTTCTTCAAGTGCTTGTTCAGGGTCCATCAACCCCTCGCGATGCGTATTTGATGCACAAAAGTTGAACAAAATTAAAAAAGGATGCACAAATTTCAATCTTCCTCACCTAATTATAGGGACTGGGGGTCCCAAGGACCCTTGATTTTTAGACGTAGTGGGAACACTGTTGTTGTTCCAGACTCTCTTTTGTACAATCTGCCGAATGCGCTGCTTGCCTTGGCCAATCTTTTGTCGATTTCCTTGTCAATCTTGGCATCTAATGAGATGGTACACCACAGGTAGGTGAACTGATGGACTACTTTCAGTTCAGACTTGCCAATGGTGATGTGAGGAAGGCGGTACTCTTCCCGAGGTGCAGGCTGTTGGAGGACTTCCGTCTTTAATATTCAGGCTTACTATTAGCCCAAAGAGCTGGGCAGCTTTTGCGAAACAGGACGTCAGACGCTGCAGGGCTCTTTCTGAGTGGGCACAAAGTGCAGCATCGTCAGCAAAAAGAGGTCCCGGATCAGTTCCAGCAGCAATCACTACACCTGGGAGGGAGGGAGAGGAGAGGCACACACACGCGTCACTTCCCTCTGTGAGTTAGACGTCCTGTCCTGACCTCACGCCCCCTAATGTATTGCATTATACACATACAAACATACTTTTCAGGTGCTCCCCGCGGGGCTTTTCAGCAATCCGCTCACATCAAGTATATGGTTCAGTGATTGATGCCAGACCGCTATCAGCGGTTTACATTGATATTCTCTCTGATAAATTAAGTTAACAGACCGCAACACCGAGATTAGCCTACTCCTATCGACAAGTGTGTGGGAGCCTTTAAGTCCTCCGATGGAACGTCGAGAGGCTAGACCAACGGATTAACGTCCCTGCCCACGGACTGTATGGCGAAAGAAGGCCGGGGATTGAACCTGGGACCTCATGGTTGGCAGTCAGAGATCTTACCAACTGCGCTAACCTCGCACACATTTATTATATTTTAAAAGTACAGTAAAATTATAATATCCAAATATGTAAATGGTGTTTTCTGTTGTACTGTATCATGTTTGTCAATCAATAACAAGTGATATTTGGTAAATTCCTCCTCACCACCTTAACAAAACCCTTTCAAAACCAGATGTACATCGTTATTTAGATTAAAAAAATTATCTCAGTACTATCCCATCATCCCTGTTCAAAAAAGTTGTTAAGTCTCCATGAAAGTACTTGACATTATTTTCATTCAGGAGTATTTCAATGTTTTTTTTCACTGCGTCAGCCTTTTCTTCCCCCATCTCAAATTCCAGGACTGCGAGGATCATGCGCTGTTACTCTGCAGCCTGCTCCTTGGGTTTGGATTAGGTGCATATGTCTGTGTTGGAACAAAAACCAAAGGAGCAGCGCACACCTGGGTCATGACGATAAGTCCTGACGGTGAAGTGACCTTTTGGGAGAGTCTAACAGCACACAGGTAAGGACTGATTGACCCTAAAGGGAGTGGGGTGTCAAAGTAACAGCACGTACGTGTAATGGGTGACAAGGGGTCGTGGTTATCAATACTAAGGGGAGTGGGGTGACTTTATGGGGGAGGTACAGCACACAGGTGATGGCTGACAGGGGGTCGTGATGACCTTAGAACTTGGAGAGTCTGACAGCCCACAGTTAAGGACTGATCGGAGTCGTGATGATCAGTTCTGAGGTTGGATGTGATCCACGTGTGGGCCTACCATTTTGAAGATTCTGATTGGCTAAAATGGGTCAATTGAAACGGTTAAGAAACTAGTTTGAACTTATCATTTTTCATAAATTTCCCTACTTTGAATGAACTCCAAGATGTTTATACCAGTTGATGTAGTTAGAACCAACTTAACCTATTGTTCATGGAGACTGAGAGCTGTCACTTATTGGGAATCTGATCATATCTCAATTTATGTGGAACATGCTTTGTCCATTAGATACCTGCACCAGCCCATCAACCCAGACGACCCACCATCAATGAAGCAAATCAAACCTCAACACCCATACAGAACCGTGGGGTGTGTTTTCAATCACAACTCTTTTTATGCCAATAGCCAGGTAACAACATTTGTAAATTTGCTTATGCAAGATAATTTAACGTTGTTCAGAAGTTAAACGTAATTTATGGATTTTATGACTTATCAAAAATGTTTACTGTCAGCGTAACTGAGTTACCGTAAACACACTACAAGCCTTCTTTCGTGAGCTTTGGAATCACCTAGCTTCCAAATTTGTAATCAGCCCCCCTTCCCCTTTCCAAACAGAAGAATACGTAATCTATGTGTTTGAAGTACATAAAGTATTGCTTTCAGACAGTGATTTAAACCCTCGAACTTGTGTCACTGTTATGTGATGATGTGAACATATTTTGACATGAAATCTTCCGCATTTAAGTTTTTCACTAATTTAAGTCACTGTTAGAACCTGTTCAGAATCCCACTTCTGAATGAACCCCTTCCGTGTTAAGTCCCATCTTTTAAAAGCCCTCCTCCACACGGCCTAAAATCAGTAAAGCATTTACGGTTTAATTACTCGGGCCGGAAGGCGCCAAGTTTGGGTTTTGGATCTGTATATATTTTTTTGTTTTTCGTGTCGCGATTGTCCAAGGCTAACGTTTCGCAAGATCAAATTGAGCCCGTGTTACAAATGGCGTCTACATGTAGGTAGCGCAGGGCATCGGACTTATAGTCAAAAGACCCGAGTTCGATTACCGGTTGATGCGTTCCCAGTTTTTTTATTCCTGGAGTATTTTTTTTTTCTCTTTCTCTTCACTTTAAAATAGAATGATGTCACATCAACAGGAATCAGAAACATTACACCATACTGTACCAATATGATATAGACAATCTACCAAATGGTTGCCGGCCATTTTCTTTCACAAGCATTGAGATCGGATTTCCGTTCCATTTTATGTGGCTGGTTCTTACTGTATTTCTTTTTCAGTTAATGTACAAATTGTTGTGAACAAGTTTTATCGAATAATACGCGGTTTAAGTCTGTTTCAAAATAATTACTACTAAAAACTTACGGCAAGGCCCGAGTTAGGCCATGTTTATAGCCTCTTATACTTTCAATATGGCCACGTTAATATAATGATGTGTCGGTTGGTTAATAACATTGTTACGGAAAATAGCTTTGTCATTTGAAGTTATACTGTGCGTAGTTTACCGCAAAAGATCTGTTTAACGCCCTGGGCGTTTATTTAATTGTAAGGTTTTTTCGGGGCGTTTAATAGATAAGAGGCGTCTATTGGGGAGAGGCGTTTATTTTTACAATCGATATTTTACACTTCCTAATATCGGTATTTTACACAGCAAAACTATTACGATTAGTACACAGTTCAACAAAACAATGTCAAGTAACTGTTGCAACAGTTTGCAAGTAGTGAAGTCAAAGTTCTTTCACAGCGATCCTCATGTAATGTTCCGCAAATAAGTGAACAAAACATGTTACACAAAATAAAGTCTCTAATAAACGCCCCCTTTGGGGGGGGGGGCGTTTAATAGAGAGGGCGTCTAACTGAAAGTCCTACTTTGACCTGGGCGTCTATTAGATACGAGGCGTTTAATAGAGTGGGTGTTAAATAGATCATTTATGGTACTGTTGTGACCATTCAGCCCTCAGATGCAGTTGACTGTTGTCAGTTTGAGTTACACAACGAAGCACTGTGGAAATCGATGAGCGAGGAGGCGATAAGATCAGTCTGTGGGCCCAACCTTCTGGTTAGTGCAAACTTTATTGTAGAAAACAAGCTTCCAATTCACACAAATAGCCACGATTTCCCGGCATGGAGTCTGGAAAAGTCAACGAATTTAGAAAAAGGGCCAAAATCACGGAAATGTTATGGAATTTTGCCTTTTGTTGGGGAATATCAAGGCAATGGTCAAAAATCAGCCATAGAGTTGTCTTCTTGTTAAGTAAGAAGCTTAAAAATTTACAGGCCAAAATTAAAGAACTTGCTTAAAAACTTTTATAGGAGATTTCTGAAGTTGTCGTTGTTTTTACCAGTGGGCGCAAACGAGAAGTTCGACGTAATAAATTTAAACCAAAATCATTACTGCGCAAACTCCGTTGTGGGTTTAGGATGCAGAGTGGTCAGCGATTACGCCCTTACATGTAGTCATAACAATAATACAGGCCAAACAAAGTTTTCTTGGAAAGTCTTGAAGTTTGTGGTCTGCCACAAGTGGAGTTTACTACCGTCTCGTTTTGATTGGCTCACTGTCACTTACATTGCCCCCCATCCAACCCTGTCCATTGCCTCTGTGTTCGCGAATTTTGACTGGTACATAATCATTGGCGTTATATTCTGTGTGTGTGTGTCTGGTGTTTCCGACCAAATATTTCAAAATAATTGGATGTAGTTTGGCTTCCTAGTACTTTAACTTTTTAGTTATTTAGTTATTTTGGAAAGCCAAAAGCTGCAGTATTTTTTTTGCACATGTGTTTATAAATTATTGTTGTTAAAAGGTAAATAAAGTTGTTGTTGTTGTTGTTGTTGTTGTACCCCCCCCCTCTATTCTAGTTTTGACTTCAGAAAGATCACTTGCATTGCAGCCATCCAAACCTGCCTACCCCCCTCTGTGCCCGTCTAGTCTGGATGCAGCGATGGTCAGTAACGATATGGAGTATGAACTCAGGCAACTTGTGGCGGATCACAGACAGGTGAGCCATACAGATTTTAATAGTAATATTTGTAATAACAACAGTTCTTGAAACGCATTTTGCGGGCCTCGACGCACAAACAAATAAGAATTTAAGATATTCTGAAATATCAACTGTAACTCGTTGCAACTACTACAAAAGAAATAAAGAAAATATCTGTCTAAATTGAGGGTCTAAGGCATTTGAAAGTGACTGATGTTTTCTGAAATTTAATCAATCATATTTTCGATTTGCCGATGTTTTTACCAGGCTTTCATTCCAGAATGAGAACTTTTATGTAAACCTGTAATAAACTCTGTCATACCGGAGTGAAGTTCATTCTGGCAGCCTGTAAACACCACCTAAGCAAAGCGATTCAAAACAAGCTACTGTTTCCCTTCAGGACCTGGGTCTGGCCACCGTGTGGGACGACGAGTTGAGCTACATCTTAACACCGGCGCTGGCGTCTTACGAACTTGAGCATTCGACCGGCGTTTCAGCGGGTAACGAAGAGTTTCAGCAGGCCATACGAAGAGCCGTGCCAGATGGACATACATTCAAAGGGTTTCCCATTCAGTTTGTACACAGGAATGCCAGGCGAGCCTTTGCAACATGTTTGAGGTACACAGCTCAACTAAACTTTTTTAATGTGTTTAACTATGTTTCTGTCTATGTTTGTGTCTGTCTAAAATATAGTAGAAACCCGCGTAGGGTAACCTAAAGAGAGTCTAACACACAGTATTTGGGTTGGATATCTCATCTTTCTAATCAATTTCAGTCTGAAAAAAAACAAAGGAAAGTACTTCAATATCCCATTTCCGAATTACGCTCCGCTGCGGACAAACAAAACCTTCAAGTCGAGGCTAGGTGCGCACTCTTCATACATTTGTATTTTTGAGCACTTGGCCTCGATTCGATGTTTTTGTTACAAAATGATGATGACTGATAATAATTATTACAGTACTAATGAAAGTAACAAGCGTCGTCGTGCGTATGTTCTGTACCAGAGTTATACGTTGATATGACTTGAGTGGAGCCATTCGAGAGTTGAAACGTCCAAGCCCTTCAGTACCTGGGCTCCATTAGGGGGGCTGAAGATTTGGCAGGCTTCAACAGGTGTTTGGAGGTTTAATTGAACAGCAGCACAAAGACAAGAGTCCGTGTCTATTGCACCAGTATTGTAAAGGAAGTGATCTCACCAGTTAAAGTAATAATAAAGAATAATAATAGTGATGATGATGATGTTGGAGTCCACATAAAAAGAAACTAATTACAACTCCATTGTATAAGGACACCAACATGGCGGTTCTAACGTCATGTGAAACCCAAGAATGTTAGTGGTATGGCGATGATGATGCATGATAAAAAATAATTGTAGTATTTATTATTTACTTAGCCACGGAAACTGCTAGTTACTTGAGCATTTGGAAATGTCGAGCTTTCACATTGCCTAGATTCTCATTTTAGCTCCTTATTGTTGCTTGGACTTCACAATACGCTGATTTTTACTGGAACTATCTCCTTTCCTATCTCCAGATCGCCAGTTTGTGAAGAGATTATCTGCTGTCGAGGAGATCACGTGCGACTCGCTGTCCGAGTACGGGTGTTTCTATACGCAGAGAACGCATGCGCAGTGTGGATAATGTTTGCTGCAAAGTACCGCTGTATCTTATAGTACAAACTCTTTCTTCTCTTTCTCCAGTGAGTTGTTTTTTAAAATAGCGGTTGCCCAGCAAAATCTAAACTGTACATTTCTACCAAGCTCTTATGACATTTTTAATAAAGTATACTTGTGAAAGGGCTTGAAAGATATTCCCTACCACATACTTGGCAGCCCTGGCCTGTGGTACCTAAAGGCCTATCGGAACTAAACGAGTTTTGACACCGTTTGCTTGAATTTCCCAGTTAGAGCAATTTCCATGCTTGCTTCTTTATGTTTATTTTTTTATGTTACTGAAACTATAATGCAATTCTGAACGAATATTGTTCTTCTGTATACCTTTAATAATATCTAACGCGAGCATCCATTTTTCTTTTCTATCCCCAGAAATAGCTTAACAAAAGAAACGGACAAGCCAAGAACATACCTTGTTAAGTTGTTCACTGCCTTCTTCTGGAAAAAGATCTGCTCGATTGAACTTCGAGTAGCACATTTCAATTGCATATTGAAAACATTTTTGACTGCACGAAAACCGTTCTGCTTCGTTTGAGTGTGGGGATGATAATAGCTGTTGACGTGCTTGGTTAGGCTTTTGGTATGTACAAGCTACTAAATATACCGAGAAAAAAACCAAAAACAGTTATACGATTTAAGATGAAGATTATTCAAAAACTCTATAATAGAACCCATAAGAACAGCAAGTTTTTTTCAAGTCAACTACGTTCCGGCTGAACTCCTAACTTTATCTTTATTTGTTTCGCATGCATCGCGAGGTTCATTTTCTTTTCTTGTCCCGATATTCTGTAAGCTCAAAAGGTTTTCACACTTCGCAAGATCTAAACATCTCAGAATGCAAATCACCATCCATTCATGTCACAACCAACCCACAAGACACGGAATAACAGTGTGAACAAGAACTCCATTATTGAACTAACAGACTTATATTTTAAGGTCAAATAATCGAGTTTTCGGTTAACAACAAGAGCAAAAACACTAGCAAGAAAAAATAAGAACAAGGAAAGGATAAGCACAGGGGCAAGGCTAGGACACGGACAACAACAACAACAACAGCAACAACAACAAAAAAACAAGGAAGTCGACAAGGACATGCAGAGGGACACGGACAACAACAACAACAACCTTTACTTCCATTAGGCATGTAATACATGCATATTGATTAACAATATATTTGCAATACTAATTTCACGTACAACATTACATTACATGTTTGACTCAGGAGACTGGTAAACCTTGCACTTGCAGTTTTCGAGCAGTCTCCCGTTTCTTTTTAAGTTTTAATAAAAAAAGCGAGAAACAAAACTTCTAAGAGACGTAAGGTAGAAGGGTAGTTACAGACAGTAAATAGGTTTGAATTGTTTTGAAAATTTGACTACCTTGAGATCTTTCAAGTTGGCAGGGATGGTGTCCCAAAGTACAGTCGCCATATAGGCAATTAATGGTGCGTACTTTTGATTAAACAGTTTTTTTTTCGGGAGATGTATCTTGTTTTGTAACTATGAACGTTTCTGTTGATTGAAAGAAGATTTAAAACACATTGGGTAGTGGGCTTCTGTACCAATGATGCGTAAATTTAAGAGTCTGTAATCGGTAAACGTTTTTTACTGTGAGCAGATCTAACAGGTTCCGCAAAGGGAGTGCGCTATCTGTTTGATAATAAAATGTTCGTGCAAAAAACAGAAGAACATAATCCGTACGAAATGATTTCGTTTTGTTTGTACTTTATTGATGTGAGTTTTGTTTCCCCAAGCC
>JAOBYE010360092.1:0-14780 GCA_025403585.1 Parazoanthus swiftii
CCCTATCCATGAAATATCTCAAATGTTGAGCTGTGATCTTGTGTCAAGCGTTTCAGAAATCCCAAAAGTGTTCCACAGTTTTCACAGGGGGAGTTGCGCCAAAACGTTTTTCATAGCAAGTATGGAGAGTAGCTGTATACTATATATTTGTACCTGTGACGGTTTGTCAGTCTTTTGTATTCTAGGGTCCTCCCACTGGGTTGATCTGGTGTTGTGGTCTATGTAGAAAATTCTGCCGTCCTGGTGAACTCTTTCCTCCCAGCCATCCTGCCACAACCAAACACAAAATATTATCATAGTTATCCTGTTTAAGACAAACTAGAAACTCATACTGGGTTTACCTTGGTGTAAGAACCTCACGGCTGACGTCATAGGCTTCCCTGAGAGGTGCACAAATGATGTCGCAGTGTTGGCAATGAAGCCTTGTTCTACCGCCAAGGATTGGCGATACGGTGCATACATATATGTATATTCATACTCTACAAAATTTGATTCAATTATGGGAGGTGAATTGACGTCACTAACATGCTCGACGTCTGGTTAACGTCAGTTAGACTGACCTGAAACGTTTAGATTAACTCCCATAACTAAAGCATCTTTTCCAATCTATGAGTAGAAGAGTGCAACGTATCATACTGTGGGGGCGATTTATCGCCGTCACCACTGGTGAACCCAGTCTGACGTTAGTACTTAGTGACGTCAGTTGTGAGTTCGAGCCCTCGTATGACAGGGTGTACATACGAAGAACTCGTTCATAGGAACCTGGTCGGCCTTCAAACGAAGGTTAGACTAATGTTCAGCTAAACTCGGTTCTCATACGTTGGGTTTGCAAAACCAAATCTTAACCTTAGGTTCCTAGTCTTACTGGCTCACGTACACAATTCTTTGCTATTTCATCCAAGTGTCAGCATTGCATATTGAGTAACAGTTTGGGTAAGAGCTAGGCAGTCCAACGGCAAGGAATGCAGAACGGTGTTCATTACGATATTGTTTTAACTGTTCACCTCATTGGCTAAAACATGAAAATCTACTATAACTTAACCAGCTAGACCATTTAATTTATTTAACTCTAGTTCACTAGTTCATTCTTTTTTAGTTAAAACTTTTCCGAGATTTAAAACAACAAAAATTCCACATGGGGAATAGAGAAAATTCGAACCCTTTCTTGGTTATTGTTTAATAGTCTCATTATTGGATGAAATCTTGTAGCACAAAAAGGTTTGCTTAAATTTCATTTTATTTCAAAAACATGCTGTGTAAAAATTGTTGTACTCTCAGTTTAAATATCTAAACACTAGCGAAATCGGCCGAAGAACAATAGAAGGTCGCCGCGTCTTTATATGAATTGTTACTTAAATTGCTATACAGCTGTTTGAGAAGCGTTAATATCTGCAATAAACGAAAACTAAGCCACCAAAATGCTTGGCGATCTGGGTATTCCTTTTTATGAGGTCAATTCTAAATAGTTCTATACAAAATACGGCTGTCACTACGTTGCTCTACACACCGGTAGCGGGCCAAGCTGAGCTCTGCGGCCAGTGTCTGGGGACATGCTATTGCCAGTTGGTATCTGTCCTGCAGCATACGTGAGTCGTGGGTCGTGCTGTGGGCCAAAAAGTTAAACTATAAGCCGACCCTACTCGTAATACATTAGGATAGTATTCTACTAAAGCTGGGGTCAAACAAGCACGCGTGTTGACAAGACGTTCAACTGGTCTCACTCTAGCTCTTTTGACAGCCAACTCTCATAAACTTTGAATATATTCAAAACTCGACTGTTATGTTTGTTTGACCCGGGCTTAATATAAGATAAGGGGACAACCAACTCACTATGTGACTTAATTGAGGGATGGGTGATTATGTCGATGCAAGAACTTTATTCTTAGCTTTCCTCGAATGTTTCATGGATTTCAATTCTTAAAATAATGGGGCTTCAAGTTAGAGCTTAGCTCTGCATGAATTTTTGTGCTTGCAACTCGCTTGCAAGATATTTATTTTGAAAATTACCCGTTCACACAATCAAAAGTTCAATGGTCAGTCTCTTAGTAGGGCCTCTATATTGCTACGTATTGTTAGTGATTTTGACCGGCCACCTTGGCGATACCAAATACTATCAAAATTTGAGTTTTTTCAAACACACTTACCAAGTTCAATGTAAAAGAACACAATCTAAGAATTAGAAACATTTCTTTACCCACAAGTCCGATCCTTCAGGTTCTAGCTTTCCGTTTGCAAATTTGAGCCAAGTTTCGTGTTCTTCTCGTACATAAAAGTAAATTGGAAAACCTGTCTTCATGTTTTCATGTAGTAAGTTTGTTTTTCATGACTTTCCGTGCGCCAACTTAAACTTGCACGACTTTCGATCCAGGGTCTGGAAAACGAATTTGTAAAATTCCAAGCCATTCAAGACGGGTTTTCCATGACCCGTGCAAATCCCGTAACTAGAGGTCGTAAATCGTAATGTCATACTAACCCACGTCGTTGCTCGTGAGTTGTGATCAATAAAGAATATTCTGCCATTTGTTGCTCTTTGCATTGCCCAACCAGGGGGTAAAGGCTCACTCAACGGGTTGAACCCTTCATCTGAAACAACCTGTCCAAACAATCACAAAATTATTCAGAATACTTTAATACTTGGTATAAGTAACACGTAGACCAGTCAAAGGGTAAAGGCTCGCTCAACGGCTCGAACTCTTCACCTGAAACCACTTGTCAAAACGATCACATATTCAGTTTTATTTTAATACTTGAAATAAGCTACAAGTAGATCAAATGCAATTTTCGGAAGAAGAAAGAACTTGAAAGAGGAAGTTCCACTATAGAACGGACAAGGTCAGACGATCCTTGGTGGAGTCCTTGATTACGGAGCGAAATTCATAACCAACTAATAGAAGTAAGAACTGTCAAGGATGCCTGAGATTACAAAGCACTGCTGGCAGTCGTCACTCACTCAGCTACTATTATTGTCCAACATATACATCACCTGCATTCTTATACTCCAGTCTCAAAAACTAAATATCTTACAAGGAAAAGATTTTCTAAGCACCTGGTTTGTCGTGGTTGCAAAATTTTAAATTTCGATCCTCGAAACTTGAAAAGAGGAGATGCTTAGCCTCTTAAAGCAGAAAAAGATTCTTTAAAATGCGACCTTTTGACTGTTTACAGCCTACAGGGCTTTTTGTCTAAATGGTTTCGCAACGTACATTAAAATTAAATCACAGTTATAAGAAAAAAAACAAAAATTAATAGAAAACTAACAAAATTTCTTGGCAGGCAAAAGAAACAGAATTCATGTTCCACTTGATAACGACTCCCTTGAGGTAAAAATAAAAAACAAAATCAGCAGAACAATAAAAAAAAAAAGAACTTTACACTCAGGGAGACTACGGATCAATTATGGTTGCTGATAACTACAATATTTGAGGTTGAAACTATATTACGAAAAAAAACCAATCGCATGAAGAAGTCTAGTTAAAAAACAAATAACAGCTCTCTTACTTTGCATGAAAAAGTAGGAACTGTATACTAAGATATGTTTCAGTTGAGACTAAAACCTTAATACATGTGGCAAAATTATCTTTTTCATTCAAGGGGGAATTTTGTGCGGACATCAAAATACCTAAAACAGCGAATTTAGCAAAGAGAAGACTTTGTCAATACATTAAAAATGTAAACAAATATACGCTTCCAAGGGATGAAGAGAGCATTGCAATTATTTCGTACCCCATCTTCAGGTATCGTTTCTGTTGTCGTTCCCTGAAATGAAAACAAAAAAAAGGCACTCGTCAAAATATTTTTTACACGTATGTCACAATTATTGTTGTCAATAGTATTTGAAAGTCGCAGCGAACTTGCTACTATACGAAGCAAGTTACAATTAGCCTAACCTGTGTAATATAAGAAATACAGTACACTGATATCTTTTCATGAAGCAAATTTTATTTGTTCGTTTGCTTGTATTTTAGAAGGCGCATGTTGTCATTATTCAGGGTGATTTAACGATTTTGTCCGACCTACAATACACGTATACAGGGGGTTCGTTACAGTTTGAAATTGGCTGGTACTGGTAGCAGAATAGGCGGGGAAAGTGAATGAGAACCCTATACGCACTCAACAACTCAAAAGACCTTAAAGTGGGATGTCATACGGAACTTCCACTAGCTTCAAAAGCCTTACGGTGGAATGTTACACAAAATTCTACTAGCTTCAAAAACCTTACAGTAAAAAGTCACACAGGACTTCTACTAGCTGCGCAAGTTCCTGCCCTGGACGAGACTTATCTTTATACATACCCCCTCTCCGCTTCCTTGATCTGTCTGGTTGACAGATGGCTGCTCCGACTCATCCACACTTAAGTGACGTCTAAACCGGTAACTTCGTGCACGATGAGCGTCTGTACGAGCAAGAACCTGCTCATGTTGCATATGGCTGCTTTCACTAAGGCCAGAAAATAATGTGGCAGGGAGCTTAGTAATAGAGAGCTTAAGCAACGAGGACGGGAACGTCAACGAGAACGTAACAAAACAATGGACTTAATTACAGAGTATAATAACTTCACGTTGGAATGCACCCAGCTGGCCTTCTTTACGTCGTCGTCTTTAGAAACAGAACGTGAAAAGTTTAGTTCTGGAGTTTTGTAGAGAACGTGAACGTTAGAGTATAAATAATTTCAATCTTCGTGCAGCTTTAAAATTAAAGCTTTTGATTTTTCAAATTCACACACCTTCAGGTAAAACAAAGAAGAAAGGACTTTAAGGAGCGATGTATACAAACAAGAAAAGGGAAAACGGAAAATTAAAAATTCAGCAGCCGTCTTTGTTCAGTGACGTTCCCGTCCTAGCTGTTTAAGGTCCCTAATAATAAACTTGAACGTGAGGCAGGGATAGAAGTTGGTTTTTTTTTCACTAGACATCCGGACTAGTAAACACTTGGGTTTACTAGTCCGCTTTTATTTTTACCAGACAGGTTTTGTTCTTAGTGTGATTTACAACAATAACAATAACATGTTGAAATTCTATGGTTCTCAATCTGCTCACTTTAGCTTCATTTTGCATTCTGCCCACTATGAATTAAAAGGTAATGTATAAGTATTTTGAATGATTATTTTGGTGTTTGAATATAAGAATTTTACTGGCAAGTGTCTTTAAAGTATCGTGACAATGCGGGAAAATGATCCCAGAATATTGCAATTTGCAAGTACATATATTAACTTACACTGGCAGTTTTTTTACAAGACACTCGGTACTAATGTAGTTTACAAAGAAGTTTACTAGTCTGCCACAGTTTTTACTGGTGTTCGGACTAGCGGACTAGTGCCAGTTTTTTAATTTCTGTTTCTCCGTACCAGTTAACCTTCGTAGCTGTTAAACAAAAAGATTTCAAATTTTTACAGAAGATTTGTGAGCAACAAAGGTTCACGTTTCTAGGGTGACCACAAAGCGTACTTTCCTTACACTCTTAAAATCTTACTTTTCTAAAACTCTTATAATCATCCAATTCTTTTTGGCCAACTACTTTCAAAAGGAATGAACCAAAAAGAATAAATTAAAATTTCGTGGTTTTCGGCTTTACATAAATTGACCTAAAAAATAGAGAAAATTGCAGGGATCCAGTATGTTCAAATCTATGTACGAGCACAGACATTTTTACTACAAGTCCGTGAAGTGGGTGGCCAAATCAAATGCACATTAGACACAAGTATTAAGTATACATTCGCTTGAACTGACTTGGTAGTGCGCTTGGCTAAGATTGTAGGTATTATTGATTGTACGTTATGACAGAACAGCAGCTCACCTCCTTGGCCTGATCCACGAGGTTGTCCTGGTGTTGTGGTCTAGGTAGTAGCATCTCCCATTTGCATCCTATAAAATAAGCCAAACGTTTCAATTAGTTATTTTTATTTTAATACATTAATTTCTATTTAAATCCTCGAGTTGAAAAAACACACAAACCCTCGAATGGGCTTGGCCAACTTAATACTTGAAGCTTTGAAGCAATTACGTGAAACTTGCAGTACCTCAAGTCCAATTAAGAACACATCTTTTGACAAGATTTAGATTATGCCACAAGTTTACAATAATAATGATAATAATAATAATAATAATAATAATAATAATAATAATAATAATAATAATAATAATAATAATACATGTTTTTATACGCAGAAATAATAAAACTCTATGCTCTAAAATACATGACTAGTTATTAAACAAGGATAGATTTACATGTAAAAGCTTGGATGTTTGAAGAATGCTTTGGAAGTTTAAGTAACGAGTTGCACGATTAGAAGCAGAAAACGGGAAATTTTTCACAAAATTTGTTCTACTTTCTTTTTTTCCATTAAGTTCTTCAATATTTTCATATTTTTACAAGTTTTCTAACAATTTCAATTTGGCAGACATGCTAATATATAAATATCTACTATATCACATAAATATTTGTTACACACTATTAGCATTTTTACCTGTAGCCTTTTCATTAAAAAATACAGTATGCAGGTTTGACACTTTCGGACTGATACCGCAGTAAATCCGAATATACGCCCCCTGACTAAAAGCCCCAAAAATCTCAGTAAAATGTAAAATTCCTTCCCGGTATTGTTCGGAGGGAGCCTAGTAATTACCTTGAACTATACGTTTGAATGTACGAACAACTCAGGAAAAGACCGAATACTTCCTCAAGCTTTATCACGTGATCCTAAATGAAGACATCCACAGACCAATAGTATATGACAACAGGCACATGTGATCGTTCTGTTCGGCTTGGGCGGAAAACGATTACTGGACCATCCGCAAACTTTCACAAATTATGTTTTCTTCAATATTTTTTATACAATCTAAAGAACTTGAGAATGAGAAACAAAACTTAGTACTTTTGAACAAAATTTAAGACTTTTTAAGACCTCAAGAATGAGTTTGTCAAATTTAAGACATTTTCCAAAGCCTTGAAAATACAAATTCACAAAAAATAAGACTTTTTAAGACTCCGCAGGAACCCAGTACACGCTTAATGTGACAAAGAAGTTATTAGCATAGTGACTAAAACTATTTTATATTAATAATACTCTTCACCTGAGCAAAAACAAAAAGAAATTGATCAAAATCTGTTAAGAAATGGCAGAGATATTGAATGTTCTGTGGTTGAAAAGGGGTATTTTTGTCGTTGCCAAGCGAGTTTCATGAAAATATGATAATGAAAACTATTTCTTTATACGTGAAGTTTCTTCAAAAAAAATTTCTTCCAACTGTTAATCCGATTACGTATGGTCTTTTTAGTAAAAATCTTGATTAACTGCATGGTCCATTTTTATTTTAGACTGGCATAATTGTAAGAGGAACATCAAATGAAACTTTTGAAAATTACTAAAAGCAACGGAAGTTTTCAGGAAATTAAACTTAATTTCCGTTTGAAATGAGCTATATTGATTCACAAAATACAATAAGTTAATATAGTTCGTCAATTATGTATTATGTATTGGCAAAAATATTGTGAAATCAAATATTTTGCTTTCCGGGAAATATAGTAATGTCCGTACCCTCCCTACAAAGTTTGCATCTGATAGATATTTAAAGCTGCCAAAGCCATGTGTCATTATGGTTCATTTGTCATGTTAAAAATATAAACTACGTTGGGTAATATCATTAACATATTATAAGACAATGAGTGACAACATATAGTGAAATGTTATGTCCGTAACTCCAAAACTGTTGGCCGAGCTGTATCATTGCTCTGAAGTTTTAACAAAATTTTTCATTAAAAGTACTGTAATACTAATACATGATTACGTGAGGGACAAAAAATTTAAAGAGGGAATTGTTTAAACTTCACCACTAATTGTAGTGTCCGTGCCCCACTATACATTGACTACTAGTACCAAAAGAGTGGTATTTTCTGTATAATATAGAACCAGTTTCGTTTGCGCAGAGATACCTTGGTATACCATACTCTCGGCAATATGCAATATGTGCGCTAGTTTCTTTTCATTAAAACTAAATGTTGACTTTTATACCCTTGGTGACCCTCAGTTCGTACAATTCATTGTGAAATGCTGAAACTATTGTGATTTTCGAACAGTTTACTAAGCTTATGCCAGTATTTCAGTCTTTGAAGACAATTTAAAACGCCAATTTTACGTGTTAACGCATGTCAACTGCCGTGTTACATGTAAGTGAGAAACTCCCTCTGAGTATGCCCCCCGAATACAAGCCAACATACAGTACAATAAGCCCATTAAAGAGTGCTTTGAAAGCTATAATTCCATGGATTTATATTCGGAAGTTTAAGGTACATACATATATATACATATCTCCGAAATGTCAATTATGCGTATTTTGTAACGAAAAGGATACGTAAAAAAGACCTAACAATTTGGAAGTCCTTTTCTAGCAGACAACCTTGAGAAGCTCTTGAATCGATAAAATCTAGAGGTTACAACATTTTTTCAGAGTGGAGTTCAAGCAAACATTTAGAAAAATGACAAGATGAAAAAGCAGAAAAGGATATTAAATTCTTTTTTTAGATTTAACGTACCATACGCCTTGAGTTACAAACAAGTTTACAAGTATATGAGCAGATAGTTCAGCTCTTAAAGTCATGGTGATGAAAACTTCGTACCTGTCTCTCTTCCCATCCAGCAGGGAGTGGAGGTTGTGCTATCAGGTGAGAGGCAGCTGGTTCCTCTACATCGGGAAGGGACTGTGCATCAAATGAGTGGAGAATGAAAGTAACCGTGTTTAAATTAGTTTTAACCAATGCGTAATAAATGCATAATATACATGGGTTTCAAAACAAAGCGTCGCAAGCGACGTTTACTATAACTCTAGTTTCATTTCCTGTAATTTCATTTCCTGTTCACCAGTCTTAAGTACTCTGTCTGTGTTAGAACAGTGTATCTCTAACCCTCGGTAAGCCTCTTACTCCGACACTGCCTGTTCCAACTCCTACTAGTTCATCTTTGTGAAACCCCTGATATAGCAACTGCAATCTACATGTAGCATGAAATGTTTATGAAAGATGCACCTTGTACACAGCTTGGTATATATGGTTAGGTTTACCCTCAAAAGTCTACACTTGTAATTACAATGTTTGAAACTACTATTACGTTGACACTAACGTAAGAGAGTGATACTTGTAAATGCTAGTACACAGTGGTAGAAATTGTCGATAGTCTACGGCTATAAACAAACATGACTGCTATTAAATGAGCATGATTCCCTTTTAACAGAAAATGGATAATATCATGCTACAGTATTGTGAAACAATTAAATTTGTTTCTTTCTCTTTCACGTTTTAGGAGAGTACATGTATAACTACATACATATTCATCCAACCGTTCCAACAAAGCATTTAATCCACAACCAAAAAACTAAATTGCCAACCTTTCTTTTAATTGTGGTGGCCATCTATCTATAGGCAGTCACTTTTTCCAATTAAAATGTGTACTTTTTTGTATGGCAAAGAAAGAAGGACCTGCAAAGCTGAAATGCAACTTTAAAAACTATCTTGCTGTTACATGTACATGTAATGTCTCTGTAATCTATTTTTCTATATTTAAGCCATTATTTCAAAGCCACTACTTCAAAGACATACCAGTGGAGCTGTCTAAAGACTCACCCTCCCCACCCCCTACACTCCCAAGGTATCATTTAACTCTGTGGACATTATCTTTCAGATTTTTTATCTTTTTCTTTTTAGTTTAACAAGACCACAGTGTTTAATCTTTTAAGTTTATGGACAGTCCTCACCTAAATTTCCTAATTGGAAAAAAATAAAAGTAAGTTATACTGGCCATTCATTTTACATATTTAGTTATTTTTGAATTACATATGAATCAGGGTTTTTACGTCACATTAATTCTCAATCCGGTCTTGTGATTTTCCATGCTAAATACAGATTTCTGGTTAAGAAGACAACAGACTTCATTACTTTGGCCATCAGTGCATGAAAAAAAAACAACACTGGAACACTTGTGATAGTTTGAACTGAACCTGAGGGGCCCAGAGTATTATTTTTATTCCCTCCTTCACTCTCAACTTCTGTCAAAAAATTTATAAATCTTAAGATTAAAACCTGTGCCTAAAACGTACATGTACCTGCACGGCACCAGCCGGAGGTGCAGAAGGTTCTGACATAGTTTCCATTGGTTCTGGACGTCCTGATTGGGCATCCTGTGCTGAGGCATTTGGCACTACAAGGGCAAAGAAGAATTCAATTTAAGTTTTTATGTCTTTCCACAGATTAACAACAAAATTGAAAGAAAATAATCTGCATTACATGTAGTCATACTTGCAGCAGTTGATGCTGATGCAGTTTCATCAGGAAGGAAGCTGAGTCGCAACCTTAAGTGTCCTTTCACTCTTGACTTCTCACTACCAAAACAAAAAGACATCAAGTAAATAAAAAAATAAACTTCCACTTGCATGTTCACTGTATTAATTTAACTATGCAGATTGTTTCTTACACACTATTTTTAAAAATTTACAACAACTCGTGAACAAGTTAACAAGTTTTCCTTTTTTCATGGCATAGCATGGGGTGATGATAAATAATTATAATAAATGTATTGACGTTTTACATATAATACTTAAGACGTAAAACATGCATGCACTTTTATAAGTTACCAATCCTGAATACAATACAACACATTTATTTATTAATAATAATACAGTACAATATTTACATGATTATGTACATTGATAAAATACATGTCTGACATGTAACAATACTGTATGTAATACTGGTACAATGCAACTCCAAACACATTGCTCTAATTTATCTAAAATGAAGACTTATTTTCAATTACAACACATGTGACAGTACATACCGAGTTACCTAAAAACAACACACTGTTGATTTTGTTTTCTAAAAGGAGTTGTTGCACTGATTTTATCCCTACCTCCTTCGTAACACTCTAAAGTCTCTTGGTTGAACTACAAAATTTGGTCTCTCAGTCTGGAAGAAAAATTACAACTCAGAAACAAAATAATGGAATAAGGAAGTAAGTACTGATTGAGCAATAATCTAATAAATAACTATATATTCACACTTCTAACTGAAATTTAATAATAATAATAACAATAACAATTATAATAGTATCAACGTTAAAAATATTTTGGTAGTTTACTGCTCAAGGATGTAACTTGGTCAGCCAAACTGCTTACAGTGTACACCTCCCAGTTATTACTTTTTTCATCTATTTGTAATGCCTCTACGAAAATATGGAAATCTACTCGATAAAATGGCTGTGGTCTCAGAGCATCAAAATGCAGCTCAAATATTTGAGATACATTAAATAAATTATTTGCCTCAATATTCAAAATATACGGAAAAATTAGTATAAAGAGCATTCTTTTACTTTTTGTTTATCAGAAAAAGTTTAATTGCAAAAACAAAAAAAAGAAATAATGTGCTACACCACCCTTTAGTAGTATCTTAAATTTTTTTAGGAGTGTCAAATTTAAAGTACTACTGCAGCTTTTCATACTCTCTCTACAAGGAAAAATGACCAAAGAAAACTATGAGTAGTGCATGTATGTTTAAAAACTAACCCGAACAACATCGACATACAATGCAAGCAAAAAACAACATTTTAATAATCACTTACTGGGATATTACGACTAGTCAAAGAAATTACTACTTCTCCAAGAAAGTCATCTCTTGTCTGTTGATAGATTAAACATCAAGTAGAATCACCTTTTTGATTGGTTTAAATTTGGTTAAAACTAAAACAACAGTTTAATTAATTTAAAGCAACAGAGATAATGACGAAGATATTTGTACATGAACTAATTTTTGCAGATACCTAATGCATAAAAATGAAAGGGCATACTTCGTGGGACTTAAGTAATGGTAAAAGTAAGAAGTAGGCAGGCCAAAGGCAAGAAATGCAGAAGGGAGCTACCGGTAATTGCAGTATCCTTTAAACCATTCACTTTACTAGCTAAAGCAAGAAGATGTACCATAACTTCTTCAGCTACATGTAGCATGTATTAATTTCTCCCTAGTCCCCAACTTCATTCACTTTTAATGAACACACTTTTGAGTCTTACTGCAACAAGAATTCTATATGGGGAACAGAGAAAATCAAGGCCTTTCATGGCTATTACTTTGGAACTATGTGCACTTATGTGGTAAAGCCTGGTTTTCATATAACCGTAACTGCCTTAAGTGCAACCCTGGTAGCACTGCAGCAGTGACCGGGATGCTACCATATAATACTGCTGGTACCCACAGTAGTATGTCTTATTTGCAACCGCTTGAACATAACAAGCTTCTCGCTTTTGACCAAAATTATGTTTGGCACTCTCTTTGAACATTTGAAATGATGGCTGTAAACAGGAGATTTTTGCTTCAAGGTCAGCTCATACTCCTCGTTAGCTACATGAGATTCAAATGACGGAGAATGCTCACCCCAAAAAGACAGCACAGTACAAACATTGACTTACCAGTCTGTTTTCATCAAATACTTCAAGGAGTAATTTATTGTCTACTGGGTTTACCTGTGAGTGGACGTCACAGAACATTTAATCAATAATAACACAGCATTTTATTCCTCAGACATTTACCTACAGTATCTTGAAAAAAATTACAGTATGAAAGATCTTTTCTTTTGACTCAATTATTTTAACATCAAATTCATAATTTTCATTTCAGGTGTTCCCAGATTGTACCAGAACAACCCAGCATGAGTTCCAATTTTAAACAGTCAATACATAAATTTTGTACATGTAATGCCAAGCAACACACTCACTTGACCTTTACTGCATAGCTGTCAACCCCAGATATTTAAAAATTTAGAAGGCTAGGAACCTTAGCAACACCCGTTCAATGCAGGTGAGTTGATAAAAACTAATTCGGCATAGTTACTGTACAAGACTTGGTGTCATGACTTTTCACAACAATATTCCACAAAAACAAATCCATAACAGTCCAATTCCTACAAGTGTGTGAGCAAGCATTAGACAAAATGGTTGCAACAAGAAAAACTATTTTTTTGAGAAACATGCGACTCTTTACCCCACAACTAGAGCCTAGTCTCCCCGTGTTGGTGAGAAAACATTTTCTGTTTCTTTTGTGCCTCAGCCAGCAAAAAACAACACTAATGCGACAAAAACAAGAAATACAAAATAATCAATTAATACTGTAAACAAACAGAAACATAAGACTGAATGGACATGTATTAATTATGTACAGTCATCAATAACAGTAATCCAAGTTGACTTTCCTCTCAAACTGTACCAACAGACTTTGCTTTTGATTGGTTTGGTTTGTATTCCCTCCCCCTCTCCTAACATTTTGTCAGAAAAAAGCATCAAAACCTAATATTCCTTTAAAGAATGTATCCTTAACAAACCACTGATTGAATTGACAATATGAGGTGTATGACAAAGTTGTATTTTAATATTTGGAAGGCTTTAAGAAGGCTTCCTTTCCTTACCCTAAACAAAAATTCTTCATTCCAGTGTGGATTTAAAGTCTGTAAAGGAAGGAAATGTGGTTATTTCAAAAATAAATTTTTTAATCCTTTCAGTCAGGACTACAAAGTTTGTCAAAGCATATATCTTTTTGTTGCAGTATCAACACAGACTAAGTTGATTGCCTTTGGGAATAAAGCAATTAATTATTCACACCAAATGTTCCAAAAGGAGGTGCGAAATTCTCCCAAAATATTTATAGAAAATATGTGGAAATGGGTAACGAAAAGGGCAATAAATAAAATTAAATGTAGATATGTAAGGTAATAATCAAAATTAATGTAGATATGTACCGCAGAGCTCTTGAATGTGTCCTTTGACACTCATGTTTCTGTCCATAATTGAAACTTCTCTGTTGCTGTCATATAGTATCATAATTGCTATAATTACTGTTTCCTGTCAGTTAGTATTTCTTTCAGTCAGTCAGTTCTTAACATGAAGCTTGCAGGAGTGGATTCAGAAATTTTGGAATTTAAGGGGGGCTGGAATTTGCAATTTTGGATGTGGGGGTGGGGGAGAAAAAGTTATCTGTGTTTCAAAAGATGTTTTACAGTACTTAATTCCTATAACATATTTCAAAACTTGCTGACAAAAGAGAGAGTGTGAGGTGGCAAGCCCTATGGGCCCATCTTTAAATCTGTCCCTGGACATGTCATCACTCCCTGAAGCAATCTCAACAATCAGGCAGACCCCTCGGGAATCTTCGTTAATATATCGTACATCGACATTAATTATGTATATAGTCCCTACCTTTTTTACTGTTTTAGTACACACTGATTCTATCTCCCCAAAGTTTCGATCTCCTCGAAATAACTTGATTTTGCAGTATGGATCACTGAAACAAAGAATAGTAATTATAATTTATCAAACCCATAACCTGACGAGCAGATTAAAAAGAAAGTTTAAGTTTATCTGGTGGCGACACAAGTTAACAAAGTTTGGATTTTGATATTTTAATTAACACTTTTATTAGCCTACATGTATTACAGTATTACTTTTTATTTGTTTGATGTTTTATTGTCACAATTTAAAGAAAGTGTTTGATGAAACACAAAAGCTCAAGGCCCACTGGGTTACAAAAGTAACTTTAGGAGACTGGGAGCAAAACTTGTAACTGATAATAATAATAATAATAATAATAATAATAACAACTTTATTTAAGTGTCGTAGTAAAATAGCAGTTTACACCACTAATGGGTGACACTAAGACAGCCTAACATTATATACAATAAATTTTAATATACAGAATTAGATGCAATGGTTACTAAATCAGGCCCGTAGGTGCATATGCCCCCCCCCCCCCCCCCC
>JAOBYE010360203.1:0-14780 GCA_025403585.1 Parazoanthus swiftii
AATATGACAGTAACAAGCTGTGGCAACCAACAGAGATAAAATCCAACCACAACGACAGTCAGGATCCTCGTAGACTTCGCCTCCTCCACTCCATAGGAAGAATGTCCTTCTTGTGACGATGGAGCGGCTGCTGAGTTGTGATGGCGGATGGTTTGGTAAATTTTTATGTAACAAATCATGATGACGACACAAGGAATAACTATGATCATGATATATATGGCATGATAGACTTTGGATGTTATGTTTTCTAGAAGTATCTCAAAACAGTTGGCAGATTGCCCAGTAACTGAGGTTGCTTCCTCATAGCAAAAACTAGAAGTGTGGTGACAGGTATTGGTACAATCCACACACAAACGGCCATAGTTACAGAACGTTTCTTCGAAAAAATGCTTGCGTAGAGTGTCGGTCGAACCACGCGGATGTATCTATTGACTGTCAACAACACGACAGTTAGTAGTGAAACTCCTGTCAAGGTCATTGTGAAGAAATAAAAAAGTTTGCAACTGAAGTTGTTCACAATTTCCTTTCTTGTTGATACTGTCGACGCGGTTGCAAAAGGCATAGCCAAAACAGCCATGGACAAGTCGGTGAGGGCCAGTGAGAGTACGAAGTAATTTGTAACTGTACGAAGTAAACGGTTTCTGTAAAATGCTAAACAGACCAGTAAGTTACCAACAAGGGCTGCCATATTGAGAAGGACGACGATGCAAGTTTCGACAACAATCAAGGCCGTCCCTCCAGCAACTTCAGCTAGTGAGGTATTCATTATAGCGTTGGGTATAGTTGGCCGTCGTTCATGTTTGAAGGAGGTCTTCTTCTGAATCTGCCTCTATAACCTGTCAAAATGCTGTATTATGGTGACTGCTTCAAAACCGCCAAGTTTGCAGCACAAAAGAACAAAATGCAAATGGTGACGGCCACACGTCGAGAACTGATCCTGTGACTATAATTACGTGCCACGTAAGTTAGCTTTACGAAAGAAAACATAGAAAGTAATTTGAACAACTCAGTGTTACTGAAACTAAAAACAAGTTCTGAAAATGACTATTTCGTCGGTCATGACAGAACCATCTAGTTATAGTGCTCACTGTGATAAAAAAAATTAAGAAATAGATTTCCAAAAGATAAAAATCTCAAAAAGACCGGTAAAAGAAACACGCCATAGTTTGTTTATTTGCAGGGACAGTTGTTTTGAAATCAATTTAATTTTGTGGTATATTTTTCTCATTTTATCAAATACACATTCTTATTGGCACATCACGTACTCTAAATTTTTAAGATCTGCCATTGCTTTATAACACATCTGCAAGTTAAAAACACAAAAAAATGCTCTTCTGATATTGAGAAATTTGTTACAACAGTAATGAGTTTAATGATTTTTAGCTATTGTGTACTGAACCACAGCATGTTCAAGTTTCGAATTTAATTTAACAGTTTTAGTTGTAACAGTAATAAATTATACAGTGATCACATTATTGCTCAAAACTATTGACGAGCTAAGCTGCTCTCCGCTGTGTTTGCAAACTATTTTATCAGAAGTTATAAGCTTACAAAAAAATAGTATAGCGTCCGCAGTAGATACATGTACCCGCTGGGCATCACACAATTTTTTGCAATTCTCGTTGCCCAGTTAAGAGTTTCTTTTTGCGTACTTCGTAATTGATTCTTCTGATTTCCTGATTTTCGCCACTTACTTTCCGACAACTTTATCGCCTTTTACTGTTGCTTTTTGTAATTTATGTAACTTTGGTATATGATAACTGTCAAATCTCTGCAAAACTACAATAACCCGTTCGCTAAAAATTGCAATGATTAAGACTTGCAAGACCCAGCTAACATTAACGACAATGCTTTGTTCGTTTCAATATTGACTAAACTTAACGCTTCGTGGATTTCAGCAGTTTACAATCAACTTTGGAGATAAATTCTGGGAGCCTTACTTAAGTCTTAAGTGTTACTTGTTGAAACATATTTCCATTCCCTTGCTTGTGATACCGTCCAGAAGATTCAATTTAAATGTATATTTTTTAAGTGAAATAATTAAACATTTTCAAGTTATCGTTAACTTTAGTCACTGGTAAAAATAAACAGAACGCAAGGCATTATGGTTAGTGATAGTATTGCGTAACTTTAAATCGCGCGTCACGCCGCTGCATCATCGACCTCAGTGAATGAAACCAGTCAACTCAAAGCAAAAAATATTTAATCTTAAACCGTTTTTTATTTTTATTATAAATTACAAGATTTAACCGTTTACTGTTACTTATAAAAACATATAAAATTTCAATACCAAAGTTCCAATGCTCTTTTCGATTCTATATCTATTAAAAAAATTACTCACTAAACAATTATACATTCTACACCAAACGTAGTGGAAACAAATCTCTGACATTACATATGTAAATATCAAACGTAATCATTCTATTAGCCACCCCGGCGGGCATTTGATGGAAGGGTCAGTTATTGGAGACAGGACAATCACTGTTAGCAGGGGACTTGATAGAATCATTACAGTATCATGCATGCAATCTAAATAACTCCACAAATTTCTTGCACAGGGCAAAAGCAATAAGAGTTAGTACACTTCCTTCTCTATCATTTGACCACAACAGCCATCACTCTCAATCAGTCTACCTATGCCGCTCACCGAAAAACAAACGAAGGTTAGAGCGGTGCAGACATTATACCCTCCCTGCACAAAACACAAGGGTTAAATGAAGACCAACATTATCCTTACCCACGCTCCCACACATCACACACAAAGTTTAAGTGGTGCAGCAGACCAAAGTCACTGAGCTACAAACACAATGAAACTGCACAGATACAACTATGATGCCACTGATATAACAGGCATCACTCTCCCCTTGGGGTAGAAATAATTCTCAGTATCTTGATAAATACAAATAAAATTATTTGTGTTAGAAGTAAATCAAACAATACAAAACACAAGTTTGCTGAAACACGATTTCGTATTTCACCAATGAACCAAAACGATTGCCGGCAAACTTGCCCTCATAGTACGATCCCGGCCACAGACTTCTAGATTACAGCAAACTGTTATCATGGAAAGACGAAAGTCTTTTCTTTACTATTAAGCGTTTACAAAAATTTCCAACAGCATACGAAAAAACGACACTCTCTAAGATTATGTGGATATTTATATAGTTACCATATTCGATGACTTTTCAATAACATTTTCTAAAAAAACCCTTAAGGAATCCAGGGTTGAGACTTGACTTGAAAACTTTTCACAGAGTCAACATTAGAACAGGAAAAGGCAATCCAGACCCGGTAATTGCCAAAGCAATGTGATTTCAAAACAGCTTCAAAACGAAAACTGAAGACAAGACTTCTGCACTTGTTTTTTGTTTTCCCTGGAATATTAACAATCACTTCTCAAGTGACAGAGATTATTTTAAAATAGCGAATCAAAGCACCTTAATATTTTTTTTAGTATACCGCTACTAGAAAACACAGCGCAAAATTTTGGCTCCCACAATTCCTTTCGTGCTTTGCGTGGTACTGCAAGCAACCATTTACATCACGTTTCACGATGGCGGTACGGAAGAAAATGGAAAACTAAGTCGTTTAGTGTTGGCTCTGTGAAAAGAATTAACGATTTCAACTAATAATATGGAATGAATCAATGCTAAAGTTATGGATTAATGTACCTGTAGTTTCTAGGCAACTACCCACCCACCCACCCACCCCTCCCTTAAAACTAAAGCTAAAACTAACCCCAACCTTGCTTCTAACCCTAACCTAAGGGAGGGGTGGGTGAGTAGTTGCCCAGAAACCTACATGGATCTGAAAAGATTTTCAGATACCCAATCATTTACTATACAATCAAAAAAACTGACAATACTTCACACACACTTATCAAAGATAAGCAATACAGGGATCTTTGCTTACATATTATTTTCAAAAGCTCAAACGAAAATCATATCAGATGGACAAACATTTGCTATCACCAAATCAATAATCAGCTAACAAGTTAATTTATGTTTCTTCAGGCAAAAACGTGATAGAATTTGACAAAGAAAGATACTATTAGCAAATGTATGGGATTCTTCGCTGCCTGTCATGAAGCTAAGCCTCCCATACACTTTCTTTTAAATTACCAAACCTTAAGAAAAGCATGGTCTGTTAACTATCTTTGACTTTTACTTTCTTACTAGTTCATTTGTTCATCCATCAATAATGCAGACGTTTTTCTTTAAAAAAATGTACTAAATAAACGATTCAAAGCTGTTGCAACGTTCCACTAACAAAATTATGAACCGCCAGCATATGTTGGGTTCTGGAAAGTTGTCTTGGCTCCCTTATAAAGAGGATTTTCCTCCTAAAATAACAAAAAATAAGAACAAATTAACAAGAGAAACAGCAGGTATCATATAACAGGCATCAGCAGATTCTTCACCTAACGAACTACTACAATCCCCACCAAAATCTCTAAATGCCTATACGAAGACAGATATTTTATCTCCGTGTCCCCTCCCTACCCCTTTTCAATGTTGATAAGATATTTTTCTAATCCCCTGCAGTAACTATAAAGCAACACTGAACGGGAAAGGGGACAACCAAGAAAAGAGAGAGCATCTCTGGTGTCTTAGGCCTCTTTCGGGCTTATTTGTCGATCAAATAAGTTAAATAAAAATAAATTCAGCAAGTATCCCAAGAATGCTAACCACCAGATACTTTGGTTATAATTTGAAGAGCAAGGATCTAGGTTACAGCCGCTCACGGTGACAATGTTTACCTTCTTCCACTTGGCTCTCTGACGGTCCCTTTCAAACTTCTGATATTCGACACGATCCTGAAAAGAACATAAGGCATCGTTAAACTCCGTCAATAGGGACCGTCTAAGCAACGTGATGCAGAGATTCAAATCCAGATCTTTTTAATATTGCTATCATCAGAAGTTGATGGGTTTTCCGCGGTTATTTACATGTAGGAGTTTTAACACCGAGTCCCGTACATTGCACGCAGCGTGGTCCTAGCCATTCCATGACATAGATTAAGAAAATTTCTGCAGCTCTTTACAAAACAGTTTTTTATTACAGCAGATCTTGCGAGACATTTTATTATATCAAGCTCACGAATAATTCAGCCACAAGTGGAACAGTTGATCGTAATTGGCTTTCCTTGAAAAGTAGAAGCTTCTTTTATAAAGAAAGGTAAAAACCTTTGATCAAAATATCGAAATGAAAGCGTCAGCACAGCGCTTTTGTAGTTTTGCTCCAATTAGCATGATGTAAATATCGCTATTATTTCTTGTTTCCTAGTCATATTTGGATCCAAGAAACTAAAACGTCCTTCTATGGATTACGTTTTCAATTATATTTTCCAAGACTGGCACGTGCTACCGAGAACCCCAAACTGAGCTTTTCACTTTCTACTTAAAGACAACTACAAAGACCAGCTTGGCGCACTACTGCCTGCTGCTGTTGTACAGTATTCTGTAAACGATCCCATCGCTTTGTTAAGGCCTGCTACACTACGTAATTTTCACAGCAACTGGTCTCGCAATGCCGTTGCGAGAAAAGTTGCCGGAGAATTGCACAGTGTAACATGGGGTTTTTTTGGTGCGCGAAGCGTTGCACGAAGTAGAAATCAACTCTACTTTTCGCAAAAGACTTTTTTTACGGCAATTTTAACAAGGGCACATGCGTACACTTCTCGCTTTTTCGTTCCGAGGAGCTGGGAACAAGAACAAGCTTACTATCCCGGCCTCGGCAATTTGCAACGCTGCATTTTCAAACGTTGCGAAACACTTTGCTGCGAAAACTGCGCAGTGTAACAGGACCTTTACGTTCCCCTTGACTTTGCTGTCTCCCCAATAAACACGTGGAGAGCAAGCCTCAAGGTCCTAACTGCAAAGTTAATCATTACAAAACAATTCCCAGCAATAGTTCATGTCATGAGGAGATTGTAACCGATCTGCCCATTTAGAAAACAAGGCTAAAACTTGTCCAGGAAAGTTCATTTCTCTAAAGCTCTAATACAGAAATATGAGACTGACTTACCGCCATCATTATCAACAACTTCCATATGAGGAGAAGAATTAGTCCGATGCCGACAATGCCGCCAATCACGCCCAACACTATGGCCAGAATATCAGGCTCTTCCGGGCATTCTGTGTGATGTAAGATGCTAAGTGAGTTTTCGTGCCATGAGTAAGGTACAGTTAAACTTCGTATAAAACAGAATAATATTAATAGAGATCTACATTTGAGAACCTGATCTGCCTCAAGAAATGAAACACGTTCTCAAAAAACAAGTTACTCTTAGTGTTTTTTAAAGACCGGTACACCGGTAAATCGAACCGACTTTCCCAGGTGGCTGTACCGCTTTTTCCCAGCAGTGACATCTGGCAGTTTTTTAAAAGTCACCAAAGACTACATTTAAATTCAATACAACTCTTACCTGCGAATAATTAACTAGAACTAAATGTTCTGGGAAACATGTCCCCAGACCCTCGCAACTTCGACACTCGATGACCTTAAACCAAGGTGTAACTTTTTTCCCACTCAGTGTATCCCATTTCCCAAACCTTAAGAAAAACACTGACTCTGATAACCAATACTTGACATAAAAGGCCTGTTGCACTTCTGTACTGGGTTTAAATAAATTAACCTCTCCGAGTCTCCACTTCATTCGATTTCTTACTTGTTGCTCACAGCGCGAAATTCAAAACCAAACACACCATCTAACTGCAAACTATCGAAGCTGGAACTGTCAACGTGGCCTAAAGTTATAAAAAACTGCCATCACCCAACTACAACCTCGTGCTAATAATTTATTTCTTACAATACTACAGTAGAATTCGTTTGTAGCCGAAACACTCTCAGAAAGAAACGACAAACAGCAACAACAAGACACAGCAGACTTTTGAGGAACTTTATTATTCTAATAACATGATTTTCGCTGGCTACAAACCACGATTATCCTACAACCCGTGTTTGTAGCGGTTGCAAAATTGAAATTTAGATTTGCAATTTCAAAGTGGGCTTTGCATTTTCTACCAGAACCTCCTGTTTAAATGAACTAGAATCAGTCTATGGAATAACCGCTCTTTATTGACAGTTCGTGTTTGGCATCATGTTGAACATTCTCCATCAGCCCTTACCATTGCTAACAAGACCCTCGAGACAGTAGATTCCCACGTTTTGGGGGAGTCACCCCTCAAAGCAATCTAAAATCAACGTCAAAAAAACTGCATATCCTTCGCGTCCTAGAGTGTTCTTAGTATCCGTATGGCAAGGTTCAACTGTACCAACCTTACACATGGACGGATGGACGTTTTATTACTCTTACATATATAAAAGGGCAACATGTTCAACTTACTTTTTTCTACAAACAAATTGTACGGGCCAGTTGAATCGCTGCTGCTCACCCTCTCGTATGTGTACTGGTACAGGCAATCATTCGTATCCTTGTGGTTACAGGGGAAAAGCCCTTTAGCTGTAGACAAAAAAAGAAACAAACTTAGCCTTCTTTCTTTTCATCTATCGAGAGTAAGACTCTTTTCTTGAGGGCTGCAAAACACTCACAGACACCAGTCTTTAAAAGCGTGTTTCTAAATTAGGATTCAATACGCCCGAACACACATGTAAATACATGGCGAAAGTTTTTCTGAATTCAATGGTTTTAAAGGACTTTTCTTCTAAAGGCATGGCCTGGAGTGAAGCCACGATAAAGTTTTCAAGCGTGAATTTTCGTTTTCAGTAAAAATAATTGCTTCTAACGCTATTGGCCTTTAGTACTGGAGTAACAATAGTCTGGCCAGAGGCCTTCGGGGTTCAACTGAGGACTTTACGGACCTTGAACAATGATTGTTAGAAGGGACAATGAATTTATAGACTATAAAAATTGTGTAAACTACACCACTACACACACTTACACGTCTTAACCTTGATATCAGGGACTGCTTTAACATCATTCACCAGCGCCTCACAACGGTTGGAACTTTTACATTGATCCAGCGATCGTTTGTCGAATCCCATGGTGCACACGACACAGTCTGCGTTACGGCTACACATCCCGCCCTCGCAGCTCTTTTGAATGAAGGACAGAGGTCAGTTCAGGTTTCAATGAACGCTTTGCATTTCTTACAGTTGGGAGCAGCAACACATGTGTGTCAAAATTTGTATAAACAAGAGGCTACGTCATAGCCTGACTCGGGCCCGGTCTGGTAAATCTGAAATAGATACTTCGATCTATTTTGTTTTTTGCAGTTGAAAAGGAAACATGAACGACCCGTGCATAGAGTAAATCGAGAATCCATGATAGTACTCGCGCAAGACTGAAAAGGCCTGAAATTATTTACCAGATTGTTTATTATTTATATCATGATTCTATGCTAAAACACTTGTGATTTCTAAATTATGATATTGTTCCGTTTTGAAAAAAAGAGAGAAAAACAAATTCAGCAAGGAAAAAAAAATCAAGACGCATCCACCGGGATTCGAACCCGTGCCGTGTTGATTTCAAGTTCGATCTGCTCGCCAGTCCACTGCACAAGCATGCAAACTGACGCATGTGTAGGGCAATCGCCACACAAAAAAAGAAAAAGAAAAACAGAGCCGAAACCTCAACTCGGTGCCTTCCCGCCCGAGTAATAAAAGTAAAAATAAAAACGGAGCCGAAACTTCGACTAGGCGCCTCCGGCCTGAGTAATTATACAGAAGATGACAAAACATTGGTTGAATACGAACTAACATAAAATACGTACTAAGCCCCGAAACATCCAAACTGTATGAACACCAACTCGAAGCCGAGGCCGACCCTTTATGTATAGGCGAGTTTCAGCTGACGTAATGTTTACCAACCTTTTCAAATGTAACACCTTCGAGACATAATATAAAGAAACCCTTGTCTCGAAAAGCCATTCAAGAGCTGGTAGACTCAATAAAAATAACTGAAATCTTCTTATAAACTATATTGTCTATATTTTGCCCCAACGAAGCCTCGATTTAAAGCGTGAAATTCCGGACCCATTTTAGACGGAACCACCCACTATGTAAACCCAAATGGTGTGCAGTTATTATATAATCTTGATAAAAGATTCCCAGATGCAACCACGTTAGAAAGTGAAAGAAGATTAAAAATAACACGGGTACAACACGAGCTAAAAAACAGTATTAGTATTATACACTAGAAGGGAGTAATTTGTACAAGCTACAAGCTGCAGTCGAGCAAATTTAAGCAAAAAGAACAATTAATCATTAATAGTAATGCACGTGTAGCAACATAAATTCGATGTTCAAATAAACAGAGACTCACCGGACATTCTTCGCAGAATTTTCCTGTGTACTTCGACTCACATTTACAGTCACCGCACACGCATTTTCCACGATCTGCACCGGAACAGATTGGTTCCTGGGAAGTTAGACAAACAAATGAAAGCGATAAATACGAAATGGAATAATAATCCTAAAGCATATACAGTTATTTCAAAACAACTTTTTTTGGTACGTTGGTGCATACCCAGACCGAAAGGGATTGTGGGTCGCCAAAACGGATGGAATAATTAAAACTTCAGCTACGGAAAGCATAAATCTGGACAATCAGATGCCTTTTATCATCAAACACGGCGTTTTCTGTATCAAATGAAAATACGCCATCGAAAAAGCTTGGCTTGTACAGATAGTGTATGAATACACAATGCATGAAAGCATAACGAACAAGGCAACCTTTTTGAAACCGCATTGCATTTCTAAAACTGTTTTATGCAATGGCTATAACCTTGAATAGTAATCAACATTGCTCAAGATCTTTAGTTTGTTTTTTCAAAACCAGGATCGCTTTGGATTTAGCCTTATTTCCCAGTCTCATCGGTTTGAATGGCAACTGATGCAACGAGCCACTCTGGTGAAAACTTAAACTAATGAATGACTGGAACAGAAGAGTGCTTTCCTTTTGCTAAAAACTTCTACTTTCAACTGGGTCGCAGGGCGCACACTGATGTCATCACCACTAAGCAAAGCTTATGCCAAATAACTGACCAATCAAACTGTAGCTCTTCTTCGAGAGGAAAAACCACAAATTAGAAATCTGAGGAAACAACGTCTAACTACGTATGAAACCTCTACAGTAGCATGGGACATAATAACCACCTTCTCGTTGATTGCAGAGCTGAGAAACTCTAAACACTAAGCAGTGGGTTTGTAGAACTGTCGAGCGAACCACAAGCGTTCACAGCTGATACCAAATTACATTGTAAACATTCCAAAAAACGCCACTTACTGAAATTGTTTTCTTGCACTGGTCGAACAACAGAGAGCAATTTTGCTGACCACAATTTTGGCCGATGAATTTTTTCTTGCACTCACATTTGCCACAGTTGCACTTGCCTTGCTCATCTTCAATTTAACCACAATGGCACTTGTTAGCGGCCACTAGCCATCACTAGCAATACATTGACATGCCTTCTTACTTTCTTTAAGAAACTACGATAAATAGTTTTCAAAATTGCGAAAAGAGCCATCGAACTTTAAGAGGAGCTTGTGAAATTTGTTTGAATAAAATATTAAAATACATAAACGAAAAGCTAACTTATATGACCAATTTCTTCCCTCTTTTAGAACATTCTTAATCTAGGGTGTAATTATGGGGCGAGTTTCCTATTTTACTGAGAGTGGATATCAAGAGCTGACACCTTGTAAAGGATCTTGTGTTCCCTTGTTTTAAGCTAGCGTTAGGACACCGAAAATTGCGGGTTATAAGCTCATTAGTACGATTTTTTCTAAAGTTGACTGCGGACAAACTCATTGATAACAACTAGTAAGAAAATACAACAAGTGTCAGGCTTTTATAAATTATCCCAAGGTTTCAAAAAAAGCTTAAAACGTTGGCGAACGTTGGCTGTCTGATGGGTGTACAACTGGCGAGCATGTAACCACTGGAGGGGGGGAGGGGATAATAAATAAATCTGCTACCAAACTCACCCCCTCCGCAAGGCTTTCCATTGTGTTGTGGACAGTTGAAACTATCGCACTGACATTTATCACCGAAAATCGAGCCACGAGGGTCCTAAAATATAATAAAGCGTTATTTAGAACTATTTATCTACAAGAAATGCAGACTTTGTCATACCTAGAAAAAATATAACACGGTTTGGCAAGCACTCCTTTAGATATTACAGACTTTTCCTGTGGGCTTAATTACCCTTCAAAATTAGTAAGAAGAGACTGTAAGGCCATAACCACTCTTAAGAGTAAAGTTGAAAGCTTAGTATAGCCAATTTCCTTGAAGGGACATACACAACTAACAAACTGCTTTCTCTGCAACACGTGACTAGCATATCTTAAGCACTTTTGGTCCATGTTGTAACTAAGATCTTATAAAGTATAGTATTAACCACGTATATTATAATCTTAGAGTACATATTTTAGTATTATCATACAAATATACAGTACTTACCCACTTGTAAGAACCTAGAATTTAAGAACGTGGTAGCCTAAAAATATCAATTTAGACCCCCTTTACATAAGAACCTATTTAGCCTAAAATTTGAAACAGGTTCATATTTTAGAAAAGGAACCATAAAGATCTTCAGGCAAAGATAAAAGACATGACTCTCAAAAGCGGTTCTTGATTTTATGGAGGACAGACTGTACATACAGAGGCCATACATTGAAAGAACCTTAAAATCAGCTGCTTAAAATGTTTGAGTTATTAACTTAATAAAAAAAAGTGTTTAGAACAATACATATATATTCTCAATCTGCAGACATGTACTGTTTCGCCCTTTGAGGGATCATCAGTGCAGCTCAGAGAAGGATTTTGAGACTGAACTTCTGTATACCAGAGTGCTCAAACTCAAAAGAGTGAGCTATGCGCAATGCAAATGGTATGACGGAAGTTTGGTACAGTCCCAAAATCAAAGTGCTCAACAAAGCATCTACAATACCAAAAACCACGCATGCGCACCAAGGTTATCCATCTGCATTATTAAATCGACATTTAGCCTGATAACGAGAATTGAAATATCTACTAAAATAGGTCATGATCACATACAGTGCTGTCCAAAGGACAGGCCAGTTTTGGCATTGGCATCATATCTTTCTTATAAAAATAAGAACCTGTTTAAGAACCTAAAGAGTCTACAACTCCACTAAACAGCATTTATATAAAAACCTGTTTGGGCGAACTTGGGAAAACCTAGGTTCTTATAAGCGAGTAAGTACTGTATTACTATTTTAGTAGATTAACTGTATATGTTTAATAGAAGGTGTCCTTTGTGTGCTACGTGTGGCAGGCTAGAAGACATGGCACATTGATAAGTTATTGGACTGGATTGGACAACTTGTCTTGAAACCACTGACCACACAGCTAGCGTTACACATTTCAAATGTCAAAGTTTACTGTCAAATCGTCATGAAAGACAACTTTCAACAGCTTTTACCTAAAATACGTTGTGGACATGGATAAAACAGTCTTCCCAGCCTAACTATCACAGGCCTGTTCACGTGATTGTCAGTGAAATTATTGCACTGTTTCTTATCTTCAACAACATTCAACAGTTTGATGGCGAAAGTACTGCACATTTTACTTTTTTCTTCTGACTCAAGTATAAACTAGCAAAAACATGAGGTGTGCTGTTGCTGTTTTACCTTGAAACACTCGCACTTTCCACAAATACACTGTCCTTTGCCACTGCAGATGACATCATCAGTTTTATTTCTAGAAAATGGTTTCAGAAAACTTCGCATTAGCACAGTATCAAAGGAATTCGTAATACCAAAATATTGCTGAAGAGTTCAACGGCCTAGCTCTTTGTTTGGGATGCAAACACAGTAAATGGATTACTCTTAAATGAGGCTCAGAGTACTTTTCCACAAAGACATGTTGACAAATGAACTCTTTCTCACCAGCAAAGCTGTCCGGATTTTAACCATATTAGCAAATAGCTTGATTTTTAGATTGAGAGAAACAACGTGCACTGGTACTTTGTTTATTATTATTATTATTATTATTGTTATTATTATTATTATTATTGTTATTATTATTATTATTATTATTACTGTCATAAACATCGTTATTATCACCATCATCATCATCATTATCATCATCATTATTACTACAGCTACAACCAGCTACAACAAAATGTTGCATGATGTGAAACAAAACTGAAACAATTTCTTAAAAACAACAACAACAACAATTTATTTTTGTATCTCCAGGTTACATTACAGTTTTATGAATTTATGTAAAAATGGATACCGGCAATCTGAAAGTAGCAAACTAATCGATAAAGATTGCCAGTCTAGGTTAAATTTAAAACTATTAATACTGGTATTAATGCACGAAAAGCTGAATGGTTCGTTCAAAGTCTTAATGCGTTAAAAGTTGAATGGTTTTTTCTAATCTTGGACATCTAGATCATCCGGGACATCAAAGTCAGAAGAGGTTTATTGCCTTATGTTTGCTCTGTAAGAGTGTACCATGTGACCTGCTTCAGCCAATGAAAGCGTAAGAAAGTTCGCAGTTGGGTTATAGCACCAAGTACCCACCCTTATATACTGCTTACACGTACATTGTAGTATCACACTACTGACCATTCAATACTACTGAATACTCACCCCTTACACTTATTAACATCGCTTTGCTGATCAAATGGACTGTCACACTCACAAACTTTGCCATATCTGAAAATTATTGCAAAAAAAGAGACAAATCTTTAGACACACGAATTATGTTAACAGGTTAAGGAATCTCCCGAAGAAACAAAGCATCTGATTTAAACACAAAGTGGTGCTTACATTATTAAATAATTAGTTAATAAATTAATAATTAACAGTTCAAACACGGTGAAGCAAGATGAAATCATTACCTCCCCTCGTTACAGTCACAAACCCCACAGGTGTATGTTCCATTGCCGTTACTGCAAAACGTACTGTTCTTCTCCTGCATGGAGAGACCCACAAGAAACGCTATTAACATTTCAAACCAGGAAACAATCATTTTTTAAAAAACAAACACACTGCGTTTACACCTATGTCCCATAGTCAAATACTGCAGATCTAAGTTACCAAAGACAAAATCAGAAGAAAAAATGAATCAGGAAAAAATTAAGGTATACTATAAACGATGACAATGTTTAAACGTTTATAATGAGATCAGGTTCGAACACTCTTGCATTCACTCACTGGCTTTTGATTTGACAACAAAGCCATACTTAAGTTATTCCATAAAGTAAAAATAACTTAAATGTAAAGAGAAGCTCGACAAACTGTACCGGTGCATTGCCTTTTGCACAATTACATTCACAAATGTGCTCCAACTCAACATCAATTTTCCCAAAACCTGGAATTCGAATCTGAAAGCTAAAACGAAACAGAGTGAGATTAGTAAACGTTTTTTGTTATTTTTCTCACTTCTTACCACATTTTCCACGACCACTACTTCACTACGTAAATTAGTGTTTGAACATAAATCGGTTGTCAAGGATATTGTGGAATTTAGATTTTTCCTTTTCCTCTTGTAATAAGAACAAACACAGTTTATCAATCAAGAATTAATACATAGACATATCGTCCTATAAGATGTAGATGAGGGATCAACGGTTTGTAGCTTCTTTGAGAGAACGGAACCCTGAATTTGACACAAAGACTTTTAAAATTTGACCTTAAAGAACTAAGCAAGGTGCAAGATGTTGTACTTACGGAGCAAGTTTTGTGTTCAAATCCTTTGGACACTGCTGTAGAGTGACTTTTACATCAAAATACACCTGAAACACAACATACAAACTCAATTTAAACTTTCGGATAGTGGAA
>JAOBYE010360314.1:0-14780 GCA_025403585.1 Parazoanthus swiftii
GTGGGAAACTTCCTTCTGACAAATATTCTTCTGTATCTTTTTAAATGGTTTGCACGTCTGGGGGGATAATGGTCCAAAAGCTGTGCTAACCCCAACACCCCCCCCCCCCCCCGCAAAAAAAAATATTAGTCAAGTTTGGTACCCCTAAGGGAAACCTTGTTTCTTTGTTTAGGAAAACAGGATCGCATGTTTGAAGATGGGATCGCTTCAGTTGCCGTTTTTCTGTTTCCTCTTTAGTTTTAAAAACATTTTCTTGGGATATATTCTTCAAAAATCTTTGGTAAATTGCAGCTGCTTTAACTATCCTTGCAAATATTACTGTTAATTCGGCTGCAAGGATTAAGGTTATAGGGCTGGCATAAATTTTTTACTATCTCATCAAATCTTAACGCTATACATGTGCTAGTACCGACTTATATATTTTCAGCACATTCCGACTGGATTAGCTAGTTGCGATATTTAGCCAAACATTCTTTTCAGCACTGTAAATTTCCTAAACGTGGATTATTGGTAGATTCATTGCAGAAACAATCATACTCTACGACAGACCTCTGGGAATTAGTACAGTGTACGTTGTGAAAGGCCTCACTTAACGTGGCTTTAAAGTGCAGTCTGTGTTAACTAATCGGTTAATGCTGTTGACAAAAAGCTGATGTGTAGTTCTGTTATTTCTTCCTCATTCGTGAACCACAGATCTGGAACAAAGGATTGTTATTCGAGGGTGGTGACAGTTGCATCAGCAGCTCATATACCTGGAACAATTAACTTTGACGACTTACAGGCCAAGTATGTTCACTTTTCGTGCCAAAAACGTTTTAACATCATTGTACCCTCTTATATGATTATCTACATTGAATGTTAAATGCAACTCATAACAGGTAAAATGTTTAATGTGTTTCAAGCATGTTGCCGAACACAGCTTTTGTAGGGTCAGATTTCTTGAATTAAAATGACATATTTAAATGTTTGCATGCAACTTCTTTTCCACACAAGTCCGTATGATTTGTTTTGGCATATCAATAGAACGTTAGCATTTTAAAAACGGGAAATCGTTCTGTTGAGCAAATTGACACACAGAAGCCAAATTTAGTACTTGGAAAGTCGTGGAATTTCGATTTGGGACATTTGGGACAAAACGTTCAAACAGAACTGTTGCTTTTGCAATTGTTGTTGTACGTCTGGGAAAAATGAAGTTTGTTGTACAAGTAACTTGGGTCAGTTTACTTCTACGAACGAGAACAAAACAGAAACTCTACTCGGTTTTGTTTATGACAGATGTTAAGCTAGATTTTCATGAGATAAGACCTTTAAATTGTTATACTGTGTTTTGCCGATTTAAGAATGGGTGAATAACGTCGTATCCTTTTTTGTTTTCTTTTACCCTCGTACCAGTTGGGTAGTTTCGTTTTTAGTGTCTTGAATTCCTTCCTGGGATTCCTTCTTCAGGCAAGTCTGTTTTGTAAGGTTTTTTTGTCTGTGTTTTTGGTTGTGGCTGCATATACAAACAAAAGACATTGGAAAATAGGCTCGCCTGAAGAGGGAACTCGAGTTCTCGGTGAAACGCTGCGAGGGCACTACAAACCAAAACTGGCCAATTGGCACGAGGGTAAAAGAAAAACAGAAAAGGATAAGAAACTAACCACGTGTGCCCAGATACAACAATCATCAAAATTTAAATCGAGAATTCTTTGTGGTGGCGCCATAAGAAAGATTGGTGCAATTAAGCCATCGGGTATAATTGCCAAGAGTCATGGAATCTCAGAACGTCAAAGTTGCACGATCCTTTAACACAGAGCCATTATTTATTTATATATTGCTTATTTTAGGGAGGGCTATAGTCCTTACAATGGCTACGCTCAAAGCAAGTTGGCTAATGTGATGTTCACATACGAACTACAGCGTCGGTTGAGCGAGGAAGGGTGTTTTGTGACAGCAAATGCTCTCCATCCGGGAGTTATTAACACGGAGCTTTATCGACACCTCCCTTGGTACCTAGGAATACCAATGAAAGTAGGCGCTTCGTTGCTCTTTAAGGTAAGGCAAGGCAATGATGAATGAAATCTATTTAACGGAACAGAAGTTACGACAAATACATTCATCACGCTTGTTTTGTATACAATTTTTCATGTAAAACAGTATTCAACACCTCCAAATTTCTGAATCTCCCTCGCACGACTCGTGAACCAGTGCTCATACCTGCGTATCTCAGGACCGTAGCAAGCCTTGGAAAACTGGAGTCACCGCCGAGTGCTGAAGCTGCGAGGGGCCGGGGGTATGCTTTCCCGGAAAACTTTGAAAATTAGTCTGTCTAAAAACGTATTTTCTGGGTTTTAAACACCATTTGAAACAAAATCAGTAACTAGTAAAATATTTTCAGTTGTTCTCAGACCTGAGCTTGACACATTCACTGAAAAAAAATGGGGGGAGGGGCTGGTATCTCCTTTGTTTTGTTACGTGGCGGCAAATCATTTTGAAAGTAGAGCTCAAAACACTGCTTGCAGAAATACAAGACTTAGCGGAGTCAATTATCAAGAAATTTTTCCGCGTTAAACTGATGAAACCGCACCCATATTCCTGACTTTTTTCAATAAACTGAAGAACTGCTAGCAGTTACCAACTAATTAAGCACATTTCCTGATCATTCAAAGAATACCTATTGTTTAATATTGCTACTAATAGTGACTGGCGATGATTTTTACTACCTCTTGAAGACACACTGTGTGCATGCAACTTCTGCTCACTGTCAAAGTATTTTTTTGTTACCAGAATGCAGAGCAAGGTGCCGCAACAAGCATTTATGTTGCTTTATCACCCGAGTTGGAGGGAGTTGGTGGGGAGTATTTTGACAACTGCCAAGCGGTGGCCTCGAACGCCGAGTCATACGATAAAGACAAACAGAAAAAGCTGTGGGAAATGAGCTGTCAGCTTGCGGGCATTTGAGCAACTTGACATATCTGTTGGATCTGCCGTGATCACTGCAATAACTACTCTTCTATTAGTGTTGCTTTTTGCAGCTGGGAACTCTTAGAGGTAGAAAATCGTAGCTAATTTGGGGTATTAGAATTAATATTAGATTCCTTGTTCAAAGTCCCCATTCTGGAGTAAGGAAAATTTGGTAGGTTTGAGTAACTAGTTTGACCAGTTGCACCACCAATATTGGCCAAATATCCGACCCTGGGGCTGAAAGGAGTGAGCAAACGACCCACAAATGCCCTGCCTTGTTCCCAACCCAACATTGATTAATAGCTGCACTATTTTTAGAAAACAATCATCGACTTGAGGATCTGAAAGTGTCCCGAAAATTGATGTATCAGTCAATCCTGTAAAATCTCTTCATT
The DNA here is from genome assembly GCA_025403585.1 of Parazoanthus swiftii. Taxonomy (NCBI): domain Eukaryota; kingdom Metazoa; phylum Cnidaria; class Anthozoa; order Zoantharia; family Parazoanthidae; genus Parazoanthus; species Parazoanthus swiftii. Next base: position 3,339 of record JAOBYE010360314.1, read on the forward strand.
ACCAGCAAAGCTCCACTTGAAAGTTCGCCGAGTTATCATTTTAAAGTGATGTGAGTATTTTTAGCAACAGATTCGATAAATATCGATACTGAAAGGAGCAAAGAGGTTTTTGCGCAAATCTGGTGAAGTACATTCGTTCAAGTAAGTGCAAGTGGTCAGTCCGTTGTCACGAGTCGGTAAAGGTGTGGACCTGCGCCTTAACCATAGTGAAAAGGGGACCTAAGAAACATGCGTCGCTACTCCTGTCCAGTTTTAATTCTAAAATGAACGATAATTGATTGAAACTGGTGAACCTGTACAAATATTGGAAATAAATTACACAAACACACATATGAACTCAATGTGGATTTTATTTTAAAAAATACAAACAAATTTACAGTTACCAGTAAGATACAGCATGGCAGATAGTGCACTAGATTTTATACCTGTGTTTTTACATGGCAAATAATAAAACTCTTGGTCATCAGAAAATATAATATGATTTGTAACCAATATAATCTCGGTGAAATTTTGTCAAGCCGTTTGTGCATTAACAAATGTCTAGTTATACAAGGTGAATACAATTTACTAATAATTTCAATAATATAACATATCTTTTTATATACAAAAAAGTTGATAAATTACATAGGACTGAGTATGAAAGAATACATTCTTTGTATTTGGCATATCAAAAACGCAAGGTTACGTTTTTGTGAAAAATACAGGGGTAAACTAAGCGATTCAACCAACATTGCTCCAAACATGTTACTGAAATCTCAACGAAGAACTCGGTGTCATAAAAATATTTGTCAACTGTAATGCGATTATCCTCAAACCAATGCTTGTTTTAAAGTTACAGAAAAAGCGCCTAGGAGAGAGGTTAGTTGTTCAGACAGAGAAGTGACAGGGAGGTGAAAATGATTGTTTTGTTTGCCTGACATTTTTTGTTCTGGCTGGAAATATTTGCTTTGACTTCTTGGGCTATGGATAGTTTTGCGTCCACGAAATTATGGCTTCGTTCTTACCCCTCTAGATACTTTTATATCCCAGTACTGCCTGAACGAGTAACATTATTGCTTCTGAGAAATGGTCTAGGTCTTCCTCAGATACTCTTTGCAAGTCAAACACCAGTTTGCTGAAGAAGTTGGTTATCTACAGCTTAAAACTTGTAGAAATACTTGATCATAAATTGCAGGATCTCGCAAAGGAAGGAGTAATCGGTGTTTCCAAGGAAGATTGTGCCGAGGAGACAAATCAAAAAGGAAGAGGAGAGGGAAGAGGATAAATGAATCTAAAGCGACCGATGTCGTTTGCTAAACCCAAGCGAACTATATTTTCAGCTTATGAAGGACTACTAAAATTCCACTACTGGGAAACCTCAATCTTAAGTAACTTGCATGAACAGTTCTTTGCTTCTTAATAAACTAGCGTTGTTGGTTTATAAACTATAAACTAGAATGTTGACACTTTGTGATATCAATAATTGATGTCAAACGTATCTCGGTGTATATTTTTTTAAAAGTTTGCTAGGTTTTGATTGCGATAATTAAATAATTATCTTGACAAAAAATTGAAAGACCAGTAAAAGACTTGTAACAAAGAGCATGACTTGTGTGAAAACGTTAGAGCGAAGAGAAGAGGAAAGGTGATCACGATGAAGTCCCAAAGCAAAGTTTGAAGGCCAGCTCAACGGCACTTTGCTGTACTCCGTGATGGTGGCAGACGTAGAACTCCCTCGGATGCTCTCCTGGAAACAGCCTCCTAGAAGCAAAGCAAACAACTTATCCGTTGATGTGCAGGGAAAGCTTCCATGTTACCAACTCGGAACAGCTCAAAAACAATTAGTACACATGCATAAAACCTACACTGTTCGAGAGTCGAAAAACGCTGACTCGGAAGGAAATTGAAAGCATGATCTTCGCCGCTCTACCAGTAAAGCTACTAAGCCAACAAGGAGGAGTTTGTGGCTTAGACATTCAACCTATATTCACACATAACTAGATTTGTGACCCCCACACCCCTTCCAGCTGGCTCCGAAGCCCAGTTGATAGAGTGGCGATCAAGTAACCCGAACGTCGTTGGTTCAAATCCTACCTGAGTTAATGATTTTTATTCACTGACTCTCGAACAACGTAGGTTTCGCACGTATTTATTGTCTTTGAGGATGGTTGAAATATAAAATCAATTAAAATGGTGCACGATAACTACCGATTTCTTTGATTTCACCGAAAAATAATTTGCCACACGAGTTGAAGATCACACGTTGTTGCAACAACTGCAGATGCAAAAGAATTGCGACTGACTGCTATTTACTCACCCTATCACCCAATACTTCAACACTGGAGGAGTCTTCTTCTGTTCTGTGCCAGTCTCCGGTATTCTATGGAACATAACCCCATGTTCTACAACACTATGAATGCTTGATCCACCTGCGAACTTTGACGGTTTCTGGATTGGCTTTTTCATTTTTAATCTCTATAGACAAAAAGTATTGTTAATAGTAACATAAACGCATTGATAATTAGTGCGACATTCTTTAAGCGCGTTTTAAGTTTTGAAAATTGTTGTTAGGAAGAGAATTCTGTTCCTTTGCAAGTTTGCAAAACTAGTGATTACTCTAAATGACCTTTGACTTAAGTTTAATTATTATTGTTTGACTACAATGTTTGACTACATAACGTAATGAAATTAAAACACAAGCACGGAAACAGACAGACCTCATACCTGGGACTGAGACTTTACAATTCTATCCAAAATTAAATGTCAGAAATCCGTCTTTGCAACTCCTTCAGTAATTTACAACGCTATGTGGAATTGACGCAAGCAATATTCTTATTCAATTCACAGCATTTGCAAAAATCCCCGGAATTTTGTTCTTGGAAACGTTACCTCAGCAGAGGAAGGGCAGAGGAAACAATCTTAAATTACCTACCTGTTTGTAGTATGGTTGAAACATCCTACGAATTGCCAGACACGAGTTGTGGAAGGCCTTGATCACCTCCGAATGGACTGCTCCTCCGGTGGCTAAATTCTCACTTGTGGTGGGGCACAAGATAATTCCGTGTAACGAATCGAAACTCACATACTGGAACAGGGTGTTGTCCATACCGCTTGTCAACCTTCAAACCAACACACAAGTAAAATACTTGTGTTTTGTAACTAGCATAGATATGAACTTTATGACGAAGGTAAACAAACATCAAACTTAATACTTGCATCCAATTTTTACATGATTACCAACAAGTGAATGGGATTTTGAGTCGCGCGGCAAAATCTTGCCGTATAGCTTTAGAAACACCTGAATTTCAGACTTACCTAGCGTTTCCCGGTGGGGTGCTTGAGAGACCAGTCTGAACACCTTAGAGCCTATAGTCCAATTTCGTATTCGTAGTTGCCGTTGAATGTACACAAATACCAGCGAATACGATTAGCAGAACGGACCTCCAACAATACACAGAGTTGTAAATAGCTCATATCTAACATTGGTGTTTATGAATGTTTAACATCAGGTCGAGGCTAACGCCGAGTAAACGAGTCTGTAGTCATTGTAATCAGCGGCAAATACGACTGCGAAACTGGACTATTGCTCCGGTGTGGCAAAGGCTCATGCATAAGCTACAAATCTGCGTCATCTTAACTATATTACTCATTCCTACCATATCAAACGTTTTAAAACAGACATTAAAAAAAACTTGGTAAGTGACATTCAGAAATAAACTCACACCAATCCACTCTCAGATTCCGATTCATATTTTTTATTTCCGCAGAAATTTACGGCAAAAATTTAAGCATGTTCTAAAGTAATGCAAGAAAATGTGGTGGTGCACGAGTTAGAATCCAGCAGAGTTATGTGGGACATTTGAGCGCCCTTTTGGTTTAAGAATAATAATAATGATATTTATGTTGACTTAATAAATTGATGGAAATTAAGGCAGATCATACAGTAATCGTCACTATAGATAACAAAAAAAGTAAAAGGATAAAATAAACAAACAAACAATGCAAACAACATCAAGCTGCAACGAGGTAATAATTGTATTCACGCATTTTTGTGTGTGTGTGTGTGTGTATTAATGTACGTATACCCCATGAGTGTATTTATAAGCCACTTCCTTAGTCATGCGCAGAGCAAAGTAACGGTTTTGCTGGTGGTCACAACCCCTGTTTACATCATTCTGTGACATATTTAAGGTTTTATCTTTTACTTTTTTAAAAAACAATCGATCTTGCTTGTTTCTCAACACCATAGACCATGTTTCCAATACGTGTAGCCCGCCAACTGAAGCGCTAAAATTGCTCTGCGCATGACTGAGAAAGTGGCTCATTTATAAAACATACTTTGACGTTTGAAGCTGCGTGATATCACCCACACTATCAGACACGCTCTTCCTCAATGTACCAGCGGAAGTTAAGGACGGGTTGGATTTGTAAGACTTTAGCTTTCCTTTGGTACCCAAACTACTCACACTACCGGAGCTGTCCGAGCCTTTACGCCGGAGAGGGGATTGGAAACTACCACTGTCAGACGAGTCCACTTCATCACCTGAATATTAACAAAAGTGTGTTTGCTACATTAGCAATTGTTTATTTATCAAAGTAATATTAGGCCCGGTAAGAAAGTAAGGGATAAGTCATTTTTAAAGTTGAAGGGGTGATGTGGGTAGGGGGGGGGGGGGGAGGCGTGCGGAGGGTCTCAAGGCTTTGTTTAGAAAGATTGGGGGCCTTACAAAATCTGTTGCTCGAAGGGGAAGTTCATTTCTCGTCAGTCCCCTTCCTCCCCTACCATAAACTGTAACAATATGGTCATTTCTCGTCAGTCCCCTTCCTCCTCTACCATTAATAGTAACAATAAATGGTCTATTTAGGTCATACTACCATCTTACAAATTGTTGTCTCAGACTCACTGTGAGTGAGATTAGTGAGAAGACCATCTCCAAACATGAACCTAACATTTGGAACTCAAATACATTCAAGGAAAATCACCCGGAGCAGACTGAGTGTTTTTTTACGGCTTAAAAATTTTAACTGAAAAACAACAAACAAAGTACCAACTAAAGCCGAGTGTGAATGGCGTGAAAAGTCCAAGCTATAGCGGAGCACTTTAAATGCTGGGCTGGCTTCTCTACCTACCTGGCAGTCGTAGGCTCTCAAGACTGTTGTACCTCCTGGTGTGAGACACATCTGGTGACGCCAAGCTTGACCTGCTCTTATCGACTGTAGCGGCAGCAGAGGGACTCAGCATCATGTAATCACTTGAGGCAAGAGGTGGGACTGGGGCTGACCGTAACCTGTGTAGGGTGCACAGTAACGAAAACTCATTAACAAACAGACTGGGTGTTGCCCGAAACACGCACCAAAAGTACTATGTAAAAATCGTCAAACAAACAAAGCTATCGATGACCGAAAAAGGACATTCCTTTCGTTCGGGACATTCTAAAAGTCTGACTCTGGCATAAGAAATAAACAAGCATCTTGCCACCTGGAGTAGAACAAACAGAATGCCAAATAATAACAGCATTTAGAACAGTTAACAGTTAAAGCGAATCAGAGTCTAGTCATTCTTATATCCAACTTCTTTTTATCTTATTATAAGACTGGTGGCTTAACCCTTCGTTTTGTTGGTTATTAGGAGAACTGAAGGGAGATTAAAACGGGGGAAAATATTTTGGAACACAATAAACACTAATCCCATGCGTGCAAAATTGCCACTCCTAAGACAGCATACCAGCGTTCCTCCATTGAATGTAACTCGAATACTTAATTTTAAACCTATACAAACTACGAACTTTCTTTCAAATCAACAACTTCCACCAACAAAAAACTCTCAAGATTTTTTTTAGTCTTTATCATTTAGGGTAATATTTCCGCAGTGTTTAAAAGTTTGATTCTTCACTCAAAACTGAGATATCCGGCAGCAACGTAACTACGTGGAAACTTCGATAAAAGATTAAACCGTTATTTTGCTTATTTGACTTACGTCTTAGTATATTTCCATTTCTTTGTAGCATTTATGTAATTGATGTAATTTTTATACTATCTTATTTTCACATCCGAAGGTAAAGAACGGTGGTCATTTTTTTGTCTTTTTGTTAGAGCATACAGACGCTAAAAGACGGTTTCTTATCATTACGATGATGATGATGATGATGATAGTGATTCTAATGATGAAGGCAATATTCAGCAATGGCTATATAATATAGCCGTTACGTTAATAAATAATGGCTAGGCAACTAGTGAAAAACAGTTAGCATATACAAATCGAATAGTTCTTGGTATACAGACTGTGTAACAGCTGCCGTCCACTGTTAAACCGGCGAAAAGCCTTGTTCAGTCACAACAACCCACCTTGCCTCACAGACTGATGGGATGTCCAGGGCCTCTATGTGTAATAACGAATCTTTTACTTGTTCAATATAGTACTGGTCAGGTCCAGGGTAGCCCTCCGCCCTATTGGACAAAATGGATGTAACTCACAAACGAAATCAACAAAAACTGCGACGCAAATACTCCGGCTGTTTATTGGAGAAAACAAAAACTCGGCTTACTGATTGCTCAACTTTCGACCCATAACTTACAGTTTTTGACAGTTCATTGTTTGAGTTTGAGACTCTTGTATCAGCAGTTTCAAACGCTTTATGAAACCATCATGGGAGTGCACTATATAACTGCAAAACGACGATATAACAAACAAAAATCCTGAAATAGTAAGCTAGGAACCTCAATAAAATGGAAAAATCAAGATCCTAAGAGTATACTATATCACTCTCCCGTATTACTTATTTTTAACTAATTCAAAGATGTCCTTTTAATGTTCACACTTTCCACTGTATGAAAATTTATTCATCGCTCAACAGTTTTTTTTCAATCCTTCCCTTTCGCTCTAGACTTTTTCTTGTATACCCAGGAACATTCATAAATTGAGCACTCGTTAAACGTTAGGAATGGGCAGTTGTTACTTCAAGTGTCCCTCGAGGTAATTTTCCTGAAAGTAACAATTACAGTACTGTGCAATCTCCACGATATCTGCATGAATGTTTAATCTTTCTAGAAGACATTGTTCCCTTTAATCATACGGAGAATAAAGAAAACAATTTTTTTCATCAGCAATGTCTTCCAGAATATCTGACAAAAAGATTATACGAACACTCACGTCCTAGAAGCACCTCCAGCTTCGAGTACAACACAGTACAACCAGTGTTTCTACAAGAAAAAAGAAAATTGATGAAAAACAATGAGAAACACAACGTAGACCGGCTTTTTAATCCTTGTGGATCGCAGACACAACAGATGTTCCAAATATATTTGTGAACATCGTATCTTTGACAAATGAACAACAAAAGGTAAATTGACAACCTTTACTATTACTATTTACGGTAAATATTGTTAGAGTAGAAGTTCAAATGCATACAGTATGTTAATGTTGTCAGTGCCAGTACTACAGTTAGTGTTATGTACTATCTTGATTACCGGTATCATCCCTGTCAACGCCTCAGCTGCTATTACGGTTCCACGCTGTGGACCCCGTAGCAGAGGCAAAGTACAAACAGAAAATTTTTACACAGATGTACGGACTTGTAGTTGACTAACTGGATCTAATGGAGTTGATGTTTGAAGACACGAAGTACAGACTTTGTTGTAAAATAATGTAGTTACCGTTGCTCTCAATACCGGCCTTTTGTTGTTGATGCTATTGTTTTGTTACTATTGTTATCCATGTTGCTGCGACTCGGTTGTTGTTATCCTTGTCGTTTCAAATGTTAAAACGCTGCGGCTGTCTTACTGCTTTTAACCGAGTTTAAAACCTTTTTACGAATGATGCAAGAACAGTACAAGAACCGTGAAAATGGGCAATGACGTAAATAACAAAGATCAAACATTTTCCCTTTTTGTTGTGCTCGCAGTGTCAAGGTTCATACAGACTTCGAGCATTCTTAAACAATCGAATTACTATTTGCAAGGACTCTTTTTGCAAAAATAAAATTATATCACCCTACAAATTACCTTAAATATTCAGGACCTAAAATTATCAGGGAAATTACCAAATGCTTGATATTTTTTGCCCAAGCAATTTCGGCAAAAATCTTTGCTAAAGTTCAAGAACTCTTCCAAGAGTCCTCTGTGAACTCTAAGTGTGTTTTGTTTTGGGGCGGAAAGTAAACAACACAAGTGCAAGAATAGCCTTGTGTTTTCACCGCTTGAGCCGTTGCTTGTCCTCGCATCGCTTATGAAATGACACTGAAAGTAAAATTACATGTAGGGAACAAACATGAAACAAACCATCCAACAACAGGGCGATGCATTATTGTACCTGACCAATGATCAGCAAGAACCATCTTCCCCTTGTCTCCTGAAACTCGGCTGTTCTGCGGCGTTCTATTCGCTGTCTTCGGGTAAGATATATCTGAATAACAACAACAAAACGGTATATATAATCATCAAACTGAGACAGCGCCGAGTTCAGTTAAGAAATGATCCATGCTTAGCGCAACTCTATCGAGTTACGAATGCACGCGGGAAGAGCACGAAGGAAGCGTTTGAGTGGAACTATTACTTTACTAGCACTTAAAAAATGTTTCAAGTCATGACTACAATTAAAAACTAGCAAATCTGTAGCAATAAAAAATAGTAGGGTTGGCAATTTTGACGAGAAAACTTGGGGTCGATTGGGTGACAGGAACCACGTGTAAGTTTTCTATTTGGCCTTAGGCAACTAAATGAACACTGAAGAACACAGCATAGAAGTAATAGTCACATCAACATGACTCCACCAACCTCTCTCCATTTGACCAACTAAATGAACACTGAAGAACATAATATACAAGTAATAGTCACATCAACACGATTCCACCGACCTCTTTCCATATGACCAACTAAATAAACACTGAAGAAAATAATATATACAAGTAATACTATAGTCACATCAACATGTCTCCATGCACCAACCTCTCTCCATATGACCAACTGTCCCACGCGATGTTCCTCGCTCATGGCCAATAAACAATAATATTTGCAATATAACGCTATGTCACTGAGATCCTCGGTGAGAAGATGGTTGGCGACAAGATGTCCCTGGTGGTGCATGACATTACTGTTAGCTCATATATATCTACACGTTATTCTGTTAGCTTTTAGGGTTCGTACTCTTTTGACCGTTATGTGATTTCCATGACTTTCAGTGACTTTTTCCATGTTGGTTAGCAGTTTTCCGTGACCTAATTCTGACCATGTTTTCCTTGGCCATACTAAACATTTTTCTCGACTCTATCTTTTCCAGTAGAGTAACAAAGTGCAGGTTAAAATGTTCTATACTTAGCAGGTACTAATGTAACATTGGCTAATGTAACATTGCCATTATTAGTGTATACACAGCAAGTACTGAACTCCAGCGATTTTCGCCAATTCACTAAAATTTAGCACTCGCTAAATTAGTATTTATGACAATAACAGTTAGGGGATAAAGACATCCATTTACCTGCGAGTCTAACACAGCAATGGGCAAGTCGAACTACTAGCCGGACATTCACAAGATACTGTAAATCCCGGATATAAGCCCTGGGCTTATATATTTGGAGTTGGCATACAATCCGTGACCGGGGGATTAGTTTAATAGGGAGGGGAAAAAATCTGAAATACGTTCTATTAAAATGAAATCTGTAACTTTGATGGAACACGATTTATATTCATTGAACTTCTGTTAATTACAGAATTGTTGCTGTAATTCTGTTGCTGTAATTTATTTATAAAAAAAATTAATGCCGGTGTACCCGGTATACAGTACAGGGGTGTATAACCGGGTGAATTTTCTATTAGCAGATAGGAGGGCTTATATCTAGGATTCTACGGTAAAATTAAGTTGGTGGAATGACTCAGTAAAAATTCAGGGTTCGTAACAGCCATTGAAAACCTGGATAATCATGAAATTTAACAAATCGGTTTTCCAGGGACGGCTTTCCATTTTTAATTTCGAACTACGTTTTTCTTCCACTTTTCATTTTCCATTCCAGACAGTTATTAGAACCCTTCTGCATGGTATATGTGTGTTTAACAAAACACAAAAGAAAGGAAATTTAAACAATAATAAACGTTAATATAGTTTCTCGAGAAGAAAAAATGTCAGATCACAATTTCAACTTTTTTAACACAAAAACCAGCAGTTGTTATACAGCACTGGCTTGTAGTTTACAAATCAAATTTTGGTTTTCGTTGACTTAAATCATCTCGCAAGTGCACACTGTACACAGCACTAGATACTTACAGGTATATTATGATTTCACGAACTCACCTTATAAAATACACTTGCACCTAAAATTGTATATGCTCTTCTAATGTGGAAGTATTCATCTGCCTAAAGCATCCAAGAAAAAGAACTGGATAAGGACCGCATGAATGACCAGTTTGCATTATCTGAACCAACACAGTCACTAAGTAACGGCAAAACTTGCACCCCCAACAAAATGATCACCGCCCGTGATGCTTTTCACTTTGTTTATATTGACGTTAAAAGTTAACGTTAAAGAAGTTAACGTTAATTCCTGCATCATCACTGTACTGACAGCCAGCTGGCGCCGAATTTCTGACTGTAAAGCGCTTTGAAATATTATGTAAAAAAGTGATATATATGCTCCACAGTTTGTTTGTTTTCTACTTCATTTTGAAATGAAGTTTTTCTGAGTTTCTTAAGAAAATCATATTAGATTGAAAAAAGACTCTGGTGAAAATTGTTACAGAAATTAGCGTGAAAAGGGATTCTAATCTTGAGTAGTTGTAATTATATTCCGTGTCGTATCAAAACAATGACACTTTAACAAAACTGTTATTGGTTGCTCATGGGGAAAAAGTGCAGCTTGTTCGTGTCCATGACCTTCAAGTCCAGTGGAGCCAGTACAACATTTTACTTACTAATTCTCCATAATCTGCAGCTTCTAAGTCATTTAGACAGCAATTCAATTGCATCTGCAAAACAAAATGGAAAATCGTATCAATACATGACATTGTACCGCAAAAACCCAAATGAGCACCCTGCTTAAAAAAAGTGTCCTGCCTCGAATAAGTGCCTCGGTGTCTCGAGATATCTCCCTCCCCCACCCCACCCGCACACGTTGGCAGCCCGCTGCATGTCGTTTTTATCCCAGTTACATTTAGTTCGTTGTGAAACGCTTTTCATTTTTTTACAGTTTATTAATGAGGTCTTGCATGTCGTGGTTGTACTCAAAGACATCAAAAATTACCTCTACTGCCATGTCTGAACTAGCAGGGTTCTCCCCAGAGCAGAAATAACAGAGTGGAGACTCATCAATATTCATGGTCGCTCATTAATATTCATGATTTCCCTCATTAATGTTCATGAAACAAGGGTATTGATATTAACTGAAACAGGAATGAACATTATACAAATACTGTATTTGACCGAGTAAGCGCCCACCTCCCGCGTGCAATAAATCTGGCAAAAGTTTGGGGGTGGGC
>JAOBYE010360425.1:0-14778 GCA_025403585.1 Parazoanthus swiftii
AAACGACGAAAGTAGCGACGATGGAGATCTCGTAATCGCGGACCTAGATGAGGAACCATCAGCTCAGATGCCAGTCTGGTATAAGTGTTAGTAGTGGTAGTAGCGGTAGTATAAACTGAGACTCTTAAAAGCCAAATTTAAGCCGGACAAACGCACGGATGGTCTCTTTGTTTGTTTTATTTCCGATCAGCAATGAAAATGTTGTTGCGCGAAAAATCGATGTAGTATAACAGGGTACAGTGTGAACGAAATCTTTCTTGCCGGGCAATTTGACAACAATGTTTATGAGCTTTTGAATACAATTCAAAAACTTGCAACACGTTGCCGCAACAAATAAAACTAAAAATTTGAACCATACGCCATTCTCAGTTTTTAATGCAAGAACGTTGGGCAAAAAATCGTCTTTCCATGTAACATCAGTAAGTATTTTCCCACCTTCTGAATTCAGTATATCGCTCTGCATGAAATTGTATCGAGCACTATCATTCTGCCGAGAGCATATAGCCGGCTACATACATTTGCGTTCTTTTGTTTTGTGTGTATATATAAGTATATTTGATACATTTAGTATGTGTATATATTTGATATCGTTATTTATGTCACGGGTATAGCCCGCAGTGCTTTTGAAAGTTACGAAATACGTTTAAAAAAGGCTCCCTTTGAAAAATCGTTTCCGCATTGTGTTCACTGCATGAATACCCCCATGCATGGTATCAAACCAGAAATTGATCAAACTGAAGATTTCGATTCGAGAGTAACTATTTTTAAAATGGGTTAATAAGAAAATGACGTACACAAGCCATCGGGGGTTTCAGATGATATGTAACTATGTCTATGTAAGGGAAGGATGGACTTACAAATTTTTTATATTTCGACTGACGACTAGATCGCTGTATGATTGTCATTATCATTTGATATTCGAATTTTCAAGTTTAACTTAATGTGTGAGCAGTGTGGAAAATATTTCTTATTGATCATGAAGTTCAAGCTGTTTTATTATTGACAAAATTTTCCTTGTGGGTTCACGCGCTTTTGTTCAGTTTTACATCACAGAAGGGGTCCGTGTACACACATGTATTTCGTTAATCATGTTCACTCGCGAAAAAAATATTTGTTAATTACTGGTGAATACTGGTAACTTCACTGCTGTGTACCACACGCAATCAGAAATATAAATCATATGTCCTCTATTTTTGGTGTAATTTTTTTAATAAATGTATTTGGGAAAAGACTTCATTGCACCTTGCAGTTTTTTTTTTACATTTCTCAGAAAAAACGGAAGGCCTATGAGGTATATGACCAACTGAATTTGACACAGTTTCTATTCTCGATTAGAATTTAAAAAATTGCAGCAAATTCAAAACCTATTCTCTTTTACACGTAGTTTGGAGCTAGTTCAAAAGCAGCAGCTTTTTTTAGTTTGAGCACCAAACGAAGTAAGATCATGTTGCGTGATGGTATGCTAATTTCCATGCAGTGACGTCACACGACACAATGCATCTCAGTTCTGTCAATTTCAATTGTTCTGTCGGCATACAACTGCATGGATTTGTTTGGAACCGGAGTCAGCGTAATAAATACAGTTTATATTTGCCCAACTCGATATTGTCGTACAATGGAAATATTTGAAGCTAAGTATGATTATAATAAGTATGATGACGGGTTGTTATGTTTTAAAAGAGGTGATCGACTTGTGGTAACAGACAAATCCGCGAGCGGTTGGTGGGCTGCTCGCAACTTGGAAAGTGACGAGTTCGGATATATTCCCTCTGCCTATGTTGAGGTGAGATTCTTTTCCGTGTTCTAGGAATGTGTTGCTGTTCATTTTAGAAACTGTATTCCTTGCATACACGTCAAAGTATGAATTTTTGAACTGAATACTCACGAAAGATCATCCGGTAACATGACGTCTCGAAAATATACACTGTAAACGGTGGTTCAATTTTAGCATAAAACTAATCTTTAATGATTATTTAACGTGGCCTCATTGCTTCACGATCTTTAACCTGCTATCTCGGGTTGTCTTCAAAAGTGTTTGTGGTTTTCGAACGCTGAAACCCGAAACAAAAATACGACTGATGTGATTCACTGAATGTACCGATGATCCGTCCATATGTGACATGATAAAGCCGCATCACGCCGTTGTTCTACGTGTTCTGGGGTAGCAGTGTTTAGGTCTGCAAAAAATGTTAATTAACTTTGTTTCTGTTTCGTTAGCTCACCGCATAAAATTGTATTGAAGACATTTGATGGTTCGCGATCGCAAACAAATTCAAAGCGTTCACAATAACAACAACATGTGCTTCAATTCAAAACAGTTTGGTTCTTGATCAGTTATTCATGAGGCTATAAGAAAAGGTCCAGGCTGTTGTTCACTCGAGATTTATTCAAGAAATAGATCTTCCGGTAAGAGGAACAACTGAAAAAAAAACACATTGAAAATCAAATGGAAAAACGGTCCTAGACTGTTAATACAATCAAGACAGTGCAAACGTGATTCGCTGTAATTCACTGTATACGAGTGTGTTATCGATTTATTGACTTAGTTCAGTACTAACCTGCTCGTGATAAACGCTCTCCACGGAAAAACACAACCGGGATTACACGCGGAAAAAATGTAAGTTCTTCGCGAAAGTATTTTAATAATGACATAAAATTTTGCAATGTTATTGTTGTAGAACACTGAGCAGCGCCAAGTATTTAAAGTTACGTGCACAATTTGAAAACTATTTGGTTGTGTCCAAGACAGGCACAGCGGGTCTTGAAGAAGTACATTACTTAAAACGTTTTTTAGTTCTCTTCGTGTGGGTGTTTTTCTGCTTTACGTGATGTGGGTTTGCTATAAATTATAGCTAATTTAAAATAAGCGAAGAAGACAATGAAAAAATCCTTTTGTCTGCCTTATGTTTACACAAGAGTTTTGACGACAATAGCCCATATTTCGTCGTTGTCATGTCGTCAAATGAATCTTGCTCCACATTAACTAAATTGGTATTTGGCCATGTATTTCTACGTTCTACGATCTTCATTCTAAATTTACAGTTTCTTGGGTTTTCAGTTTGAGTTTTTGAATCTAAATAGCGGTCATGTTATCGTTTGGTAATATCTTAATCTCGTTTAATTTTGGGTCTGTTTAATGATTTATGCCAACAATACTTGAGCGAAATTTCTTTTGTTTTCTGCTTTTCCACTATTACATTGGTTGGGTTATTTTCGCACTTGCTTTGAGCTAAAATTGTATGCATTTTGCTATCGTCACAGATTCCCAAGTCGAACGCGTGCTCTTTGAGTTTGGTCGCGGTATGTTGCAATTTCAGTGAAGCCATTAAAATGTAACCCTGGGCAGTTCTTCAAATTTTATTCCAATTTTCGCTGTTTCCGTCGAAACGTTTCCGCCTTCACCCCGAAAGTCGACCTCTAATAGATATATGTATGCTCTGCGGATGTCAGGATAAATTTGCACAACAATATCTTAATTTACTAATTTGAATTTGAATCGAAGGACGAGACTTGAGTGATACCAAATTTGGCGAATTCACACAACCGTGAAGTTTGTTTTCGAACTGTTTCGGATTGTGCAAGAAAGTTTCGCAAGTTTAATAACTGGATTCGAAAAGTGAAGCATTTGGATTCTCATCGACGTTCTTTAAACTTATAACCGTTTTAGAATCAATCCTCTTCTAGACTGTTGCAACGTCATATCGTGGTTTGAGTCACCAACCCCAGCATTGAATCATTCGGTAGGTAGGTAACGTGGCTGCATGTAGTCTTTGTAGCTGTTGCAAAAACAATCTTGTTCAGTCGTCCGTTTTGGAAGTTTGTTATTTTTACTTCATCTTGCTTTCGAGGGTTTAAACGAACGTGATAGACTCATTCTTGTAAAAATTCTAACCTTTTAAACCTCGATTCAGCCGTTTCAGTGTTGGCTCCAGTACAGTTGAGGACGTTGTATATATTTAATATTATATAAAACCAAGTGTACTGTTTTATAGTAACATAGTATTTATAAGTATATAGATAGAAAGCGATCGGTGGTGGGTTCTTATTCATTTATATAAGTTTCATACTAGAATCCCACTAAGATTTTAATATAATTCATTTATTGCCTCTTGATAGCACCGTCTATTTTAAATAATTATAACTAAAATTCGGTTGTTGTGGTCTTGTACACAGTTGGGTTCATGTTTTGATACTTTCCCACTGTAGTTCGATCAGCCGGAAAGAAAAGGATGTGCTAATATATATATATTTCAGCAATCGAATTCAATTCCGGACCAGACGATAACAGTTTTCAGTGGTAGAACGAATGTGGCACGATGTCAGAATTGGTATTTTGACAATTTTTGTATTTTTCACTTCGTATTATTTTCAAATTATCTTAAATTTGAATTTTTGATTGACAATGCAGCTAGTTTTGAACATTTGCACTAGCGTATATCTATCTTCAAATTCTCGATTTATACCATAAATTATAATAAACGATTTTCAATGCTTATTTTATTTTTTGAATTTTGTTTTCTAAACAACTAGAGGACGTGACTTGCCCGGAATAATTAATTGAATATTTTTTTGAAAAACAGTTGATATGGTCCAGAGAAGACAAACATTTTGTGCCCCTGTGATTTGTCTTGAAAAAAGTGACATTCTACTGTGGTTTATGTTTCATATTCTGCAAAATTTGTCCTACAAAAGGTCTGGGCAGATAACATTTTGCTCAAGGTCAGGATTACCGACCAAACGCAATGAGGCCTGCATGTTTTCCATTATTAAAAGCCAAACATCTTGAAGGCCTGCCTATTTTTCCCCAGTCAATAAATGTGGGGAGGGGGGAAATTGGGCTTAGGGTGTTGATTTCACCTAGATTCAGAAAACCCATTAATAACATTTTTGCACTTGCATATTTATGAGTCTTAGAGTTTCTTATGAGAAGAGTAAAAGTTTATGCCCAGGTGTTGTCTAGCAGGCTAACATGGTATTTCCCATGGACATGTCCCAATTTTGGTTACAGAAGGTGGGGGGGGGGGGTGCTCTCTTTGATACTCTTCTTGCAACTAAAAATCTCTATAGAGCATTTTAATGTGATGTCACAGCCATCATGTTGGTGTACTTTTAACAATAGAATATTAATCACCTTTAATTGTTTGGTACACCAACAATTGACCCCCCTGTTTTTTGTTATTATCATTATGCCTCTTAGGATTGAATAAAATGTAAACCCTATATGTAAAATCTACACACAGTTCTAGACTATGTACTAAAATATGCATGTACCTTTTATACCCTGTTGCAGACTAACAGGGTGAAAACCTCACCCTATAAATAGCAAGCGACACATACCTGTATAGCAACTGCATAGAACCCCTTCCTCGAGCTCATATCTTGTACAGGCGTAAGACCTAGACCTTGTTAGTAAATGGGTTTTACTGATTTGGCTCCTTATCCACTGCTCGTGTGTACTATTTGTATTAAAAGATTCATTAATTTATAGATCATATATGTCCTTTTTTGTTGTTTAATTTTGTTTTTGTTTTGCTAATACCCTAGAACTAAAATGTATTAGGTTTTTCTTGACCAGTAATTCACATATGGTAACTTTATAACGTTATATTAAAAGCTTTGATAAGATTACCTAGGATAGCCTGACCAGGTTACGTGTAATATATGTAGTATTCTAAGGAAATTTAGGATTTCTAATTCTTACAAAAAATGGTATTTATTTTAAAAACCACAATAGAAGTATGCAGTATTCAGCTTCTAGTTCTAGTAGTGCAACAATTCATGAAAATTGTCTATATATATGTATGTATATATATATGTTAAGTGAATGTCTTTTTAGCTATTAGAAAGTGCTCAACATGAAATGGAGCTAAGTGATACTATATATATATTTTTTAAACTGAAGAAGGCCGAACGACCAAAACTTTAATAAAACTCAAGGTCCTGTCAGGAGTGGTGGTTTGCTTAACTTTTCAATGCATATAAATTTTTAACTAAGCAACTGTTTTTGTATCCATCCGGGATCCTCCTACTGGAAATTAAAACATCATGTAGTTTTCGGCAACACCCTTCAATTTTAATATGCCCTTTAGGTGGTGCAGAAAAAAATACTGAAGTCTGCTTTCTTGATAAAAAAAATATAAGTAAGACGTCACATTTGCATTTTTATTCATGTGATCATATGCTAAATTCAACATATATTGCTAATGCATACAGTATAACATGTATGAAAACATTATAATTTTTACATTTGTTTTATATTGATGCTGAAAGTGTTTGTTTGCCTAATTTGGTCATATACTTCCACAGAAGCAAATATTGGTGCTATGAAACAAAACAGTTATAAACGTCTGCTAAATATATAGAGTTATTATTGTGGTCTTAAATGATTGAGAAGTTGATGTAACCTAAAACTAGGAAGTTCTGTAAATTCTCAATGCAAGGTGGCCATATACATGTATAGACTAGCAGAGTAGAGTATCGAGTAGAGTAGAGTTTTTTGTATCGTTACTGAGGCATCTAGGTTCATTATTGTAAGTGGCCTTCTTTGAGCCACCAGACCAAAAGCTGTTTAGTCCAGTTATAATATTTACACAGGGATCAATCATGTGTAGAGAAAGGTTTCTGAATTGTTGAGTTGTGTTATAGAAAGTGTTTAAGCACAAAGCATGTTGGTGTTCGGAGCTACTATGAAAGCGGTCCAAACTGTACTGAGATGTACGTATTTATAGAGTTACACTTTTTAATATTGAGATGTCCATATTGATGTTGTTAGTTAAGTAGCAAACTCTTACTGGAGGCTTTGGCTGTGGCAGTTGAATGATAATTAGATTGTATTTCCAAGCCAATTTAGTGGGGCCAAAATGGTGAAACGTGAACCCTACATTCAGCTCACTTTATTGTTCAACATCGCGGTGGATGGATGTAGTTCCACACCCCAGGCACTGTAAAAGAGGAAGGGTTGGAAGTTTTTCTGTGCATATAAAATTGGCAAAATATCAGAGAGCCAGGATATTGCCAACGCTTTTCTTGATTCAGCACGGAAAACAGAAGTGTTTTATAGGTGCTTTTCCAGCGATTCAGAAAACCGGCATACTTCCGGACTCCCCCCTACGTATGCAATTATACATACATGACATAATATCCATTTCAGCCCTGCTCTGGGCCAACCGAATAATTAAGATACTTGAATATATTTAACCTAACATCAAGAGGTGCAAGTACAAGAGAACGGCAAAGACCACATCATAATACAATATATAATAAGCGTATAATGTCAATCGAGTACTGTATATGTAGTAAGGTACCACTTTTAACTCGATGAAAGGTCATTTTAAGGTAGTCGATATCTCTTGTGACGTTTCTCATCGTTCATACATACTAGAAATACTATATCTGTATAAATACTAGGTCTCGATCTCTTTATGCACACGAAAACCTTCTCGCATCTGTAGTCGCCGTATTCTTAATGGAAAGCTTGAAGGATGTGCGGTATCAGCCAGACTGCTGTAAGTGTAAGCTTCATCTTTCATGTCCAATATATTTAATGCACATCTGAAACTCTACAGTCCCTCTTAATTACAAGGAAGTGGTAGGTTGTTTTCTGCTTTGGAGCTTTGGCGTTTAGCAGGGCCGTAGCAAGGGGTAGGGCCGGGGGGGGGCGTGTCCCCCAGTTTTTTCCCCAGCAAATGTGTCAAATGTACCAAGCTCGGAAAATTGCTCCAAGTTTAAGAAAAATCTATCATATTTTATTAGTTTTGGACACTCTGATTTTGTTTCAAATGGCGTTTAAAAGCCAGGAAACACGTTTTTAGACAAACTAATTTTCGAAATTTCCCGGGGGAGTGTGCCACCGGACCCCCCTAAAAGGCTCACACTTTTGGCTCTTGGTAGTGCCCCCCCAGTTTTCAAAGGCTTGCTACGGTCCTGGTTTAGGTCATTTATTAGCCATTACGACATCGGGTGATTAGTGGTTTTGTTTTCCTATTTGAGTGCTATGAACTTGCGATTTCCTTCCAGTTGCTGAACTTCGTTTGACCAATGTCATCACTTAATGTTCAAAGTTACTCAAGAGTTTGAGCTTCTTAGAAAGGGGGCGAATCAAAACTGAGAAATATTTTCCTGCTAACCTTGACATGCACCTTTAATTACACATTTCTTTTTTGATTTAGAAAAAAAATGGTTAAAAGTACACACTACATGAAACGGGAAACTGATCGGTATCTAAAAAGTCAATGCACAGTTTCGAATCGTGACGTAGTGGCCATTTATTACTGATAACATGTATACCACGCATGACAATTACGTATTTATGACCTTCAGGCTTTAGAGTGTTGTGTAATTACTACTAAAAGATCTTGGTAAGTGTTTCCGCCAATATTTGTTTCGTCAAAGCTATCCACCCACCTTCGTTCTATTTCCGAAACATTTTATGGAAGCCAACACGTTATCACCTGGTCGATGTCAAAACTCACAAAGCTGCAATGTTATGTTTTGAGCTTGTCCTTTCGTTTATCGACTCAACCTTAAAATACATGTTCTTCAAAACTGATTTTTTTTTCCTTTTTCAAGTAGGAGCAACTGTAGTTTCTATTTATGTTGCCCTTTTGCAATTGTTATGTAGTTTCTTTCACTTTCGGTTCCGGTTACTGCCTAATTTTCCAGAAGAAAAGAGTTTGTTCTCTTGCGCACAAAAAAGTGTAGTTACAGTGCCGAATTTTGAAAATAAAATGTCTCGATCTTAGACAAAGTTCTATTTTCTACTGCAGCATTACTTTTAACTATGGCAACTGACTATGCTTGGTTCTAAATTCCAAATATGTGCAGCTCTACATTAGAATCTTTCAAGTTGATACGAGTTAAACTGAATAAATAGCGAAAACACTTTTTTACTGATAGCATACATAGAAGAAGAAAGGTATCTGTATAACTATAATTATTATTATTATTATTATTAATATTTTATGTATGTATGTATTATTATTATTATTATTATACGTTTGTATTATTGAACTTACTAGCAAATATAAGAGGTACAAAATGAGTTTTATGTGTGATTTATAATATCTAGTTTCAGTAGTTATAATTCCATTCAAAGTTATTTTTTTTAAATATTAGTTGTATTTGTTTTCCTTCCTCTCTATATACTTTGTTATTCACTCATTGTTATATTCTTATTGGACTTTAATGTAAACGGTAGTTTTCAAAGTGCTAATAAATGCCATTATTATTATTATTATTATTATTATTATTATTATTATTATTATTATTATCATTATTGTAAACCTAATATCTTATGTTTTGAAACAATTTTACCAATGATCTAACATGACCCAGCAGAGAAGTCCAGACTCACTAATATTTCCATTGTTTTGTAAAGAGCACTAAATTCTCGAATAACATCTGGGTTTTTATCGCAAACCTGAAAAGATAACTTCACCATTTTAGAAAGCTATCTACAGAAATGATAATGGCAACTAATTTTTTAAATTACGAAGACATCATTTTCGGAAACGATATGATAGGGAGTATATGACGTATTGTTTAGTTTCGCCGCAAACAACACTTCTTTATCCTTATCCGCAATCAGATACTGCTGTCACTGTTATAGTGGAGCCGCAATTGTCTGAGATAGCAAGGCAGGAACACGATAAAATTCTTCTGTTTTGCTTATCTCGTATCGGTGGCTCAAGCTAGATGTGCCCACCCCGTACATCGCTGCAAATGATGCAACTTGAGTTCTCCACCTTTGAATTGGCTGGTTAAAGTTCGGCAATCACAGTTTTGCGCAATTGTTTAAAATCTATGGTGTGTTGTCTGTTGAAACTTGACGGAAGAATTGTGGTAAAAGGTCATGTTTCGAAAAGTTTTGTGTTTGAAGTTGCGACCTTGTTCACACACTTGAAAACATTACAGAATAATAAAATGACTAACAGTTATTTTTATTTAGAATATTTGTGTTGGTGATATGTTGTACTTGCGCTTTCGTACTGCACTGATGTATCTTGTCACATGTCAGACAGGTCAAGAGAGCACGGATGATTGCATATCGACTCATAACTTTTTTATTTTTCTCTCCACTCCAGTGTGTAGAGGTGCTAGATCCCCCACGCGAAGATCTTCCTGAACTGAGTGAAGACACCTTATCAAGCGAGAAAATGGCGACCGTTACTGAAACTGGAAAGATAAAAATGGACGCCCTCTGTGAACTCACGGCAAAATTACAAACAAATCCAGGTAAAACTCGGAAAAAAAGTATAAAACGGGTCAGAATATAGAGGCTGACGTTCAGCTACTTATGGTGTCGCAACTGAGATTCCAAAACGAAACTCGAAGGGCTCCCGTGACCTCTTTGAATTTAAACTTTACATTCGCTATGTGATATATCAAAGTATAAGTTATGTGAAAGGTTGAGCTATCAGAGTGAGGATGACATCAATATCAAGGCTTTACTCGAAGAACTTGGGGATTGTAAATTGTGTCATCATTGTTATCAGTTCCAAATGTAGTCGCCAGTGACTTTGTTTACCTTTCGTCTGTTCAGTTGTGAACAAAAGCAATGTAATAGTTTATGAGCCAGAATTAGCTACGTTGATCACTCGATCTTCAAATTGTCAGTATGAAATGGGTACTGCATTAGGTCTTCTCGTAAATTTTTTTAATTATGCTGGCTAGTCTCGTGATTGAAGGTTTTTCTTTTGGAGTCACGTGATGTGTCCTTTATGTTTTCAGGTGGATACCATCCAAAGTTCTCGGAAGATATCAACGATAACGACGTCACGGACAACGAACTGCACACGTCAGTGAAACCTCGAACCGTTTCCAGAGAACAAAATCTTCTGCACAAAGATCTTAAATTTAGTCAACAAAGGTACGTCTCTTTCTTTACAAAAGGTATCAAAGGTACTTGTCTTTGTTTATAGATCTTATCTTGTAAACAATACGTTCGTTGTTATTTCGTGTATTTTGCATATTGAGTGTAAATTTTTAACTTCCAAGGCAGAATACGAGAGATCAACAATTCCCCATTCACAAGTACACCAATCTTCTAATACTTATCACTCTCTCATCTGCCAGAAAGGTTGTCAAGTTAGTTGTGCAACGAAATTCTGTGGCGTGGCCGTGGCATAGTGTTGGGCGTCTTTAGTGTTAAAAATCAAGGGCCATGTTACATTTATGGCCGAGGTTGACGCTGCAGGGAAAATATTTTTCTTCAGTTCTCAAAACCTTTAACCCAGCCTGGTTTTGAGACTTTCCTTAGTACAAACAGCTGTTAAAGAAACCCACCAACATGTGAAACTGGTTCATAATTTTTACCACCCAACCATGCCCAGCCCTGACCATCCATTTGAGCCGGAAGAAAATACAAAGACATTTCATTGATGCAGTAAATCAGTATTGTTGGATTGGCTCTTTGACCGATAACCAGAGCAAGTTACCAAAAGTTGATTGAATTACCAAGGAGCTGGAAAGGCTGTGTACCATACACTGAGAAATTCGAATTCTTTTTGAAGAAACTTGGGTATAAAGAAAACAGAACTAACGCATACGAAAAACGATTTTAGGTCAACCTTTCTGTGTAGTTAGTAAATGTGGAAGGCATGTCGATTTATGGCTGGTATTGGTATTTACATGGTATTTACATTCACAGAGGCATTCAACTGGGAAGACCGGAGCTGGTAAAAACTTGGGAAAAATTCGAATCGAAAAAGTCACAAAAAGAACAGAGTTTGAAAGAAACTGAAAAGTCCAGTGAACTATCCAACAAACTGAAATTGATCTCGGACAAGCTTGAGGTAAGAAACGAGAGTTCCCCGTTATTCCCATTGATCAACCTGTGCATGAATGTTGTGGTGTGTGTGTGTGTGTGTGTGTGTGTGTGTTTGTGTTCGTGCGTGCGTGCGTGCGTGCGTGTGTGTGTGCACCGCGCGCGTGTGCGTGTTATGGTATCAGTATGCGCGTTTGTAGAGAGAGATCATTTCGACGAATTTTGAACCAAATCTTCGAAAAATCTTTGGAACATTAAAGAAATCTTCGGACACCTTTTGAGGATTTTTAATATGTTTTTAGGAAGATCTTACGCTATGATCCCGGGTGTAAATGTTTTGCAGTAAATTACTCGTGTCTTTCTAACAAATATCTACAAGAAAAGATGTAAATGACTCCGTCTTGTTACGTTATCTGTCACCTGCCGCAATTTTCGCGCGTTGTTGTCAATCACTGAATGAACAACGCCGTGACAAACGTTAAGATTCGTTCACTTGCGAAAAATCCACCTTAAATTTCTACTTCCTTTCTTTGAAGATTCGTTTCATTAGTTCGATGTAATCTCAATTGTAATTGCAGTTGATCATAGTAGTTTCCTTATTTTCTTGTTGCAGGCGGAAGAAAAAGGAAGCGAGGTAGAAGCCAACAAGCCCGAATTTATGAAAGTGAATTTACGGAAAGCTACGAAACCCGAGGAAGCGAGATAATCAGTTGGGACACTAAAACAGCTTATGAAAGCTTTGGACACAAATTCGTGCCGCGTTGTGAATCTCGCTCCTGCTGAACCCCTCACCTCGAACTGTCGTACTTTTCTCAAAACTGTTTTATTTTAAACTCCTTCAAACGTCAGCGGTATAATTACTGCGTTAAAACCTTTAGTAGATGCACTGAAAGAAAACAACTTTATATATATTATCAGGAAGCATGTTCCTCTTCTGACACCACGCCCAGTTGTTCGAAAGTGGGTTATATTTAGTATATTTATTTGTCACCGTTAAACATTCCAACAATTAACAGTGCATACAGTACGTACTTTGTTACAAGATAAGGTAGCAGGACAAAAAAGTCCTAATTGGTAACAAGCCCCATAGTTGGAATAAAACCATAAAAAGATATAACATAAGAAGCAATAATTAAAATACAGAGTAGTCTTCACTGCGGAAGATAGGGTGGCATTTTCTCCACGTAATGACTGAGGAGTTTTGGTTTCGAGAATGGCAGACTAGAACAGTTTTTGCAGTTCGTGGATAGAGTGTTCACATGTACAGCTCTAGGCAATAAGGAAGACATGAAATAATTTTGTTTGAAATAAAAAATTAATACATTATATCGAAGTTTCCTTGGGTCAGTGTTCAAGTTTGTTAATGGCGAGTAACAGGAACGGAGAGTTTTTCGCAGTGATGTGAATAAAGCCAGATTTAAATTTATACAACAAAGTGATGTCATTTAATTACTTCAGATATGAGTCTTTGTACGTATGAAACTTTTCAAGAAAAGTAGTTTAAAATGAGCACGTCTCTAGACATTGTTAACGCAAAATAGTAAGAAAAAAATCCTACAAAAGTGCGACCACTAAAAAAAATCAGCATTGGCCAAAAAAAATATTGTTGCTCCAAAGCTACTAAAAAAATCCTGCACAAAAAATTGGCCACCCCCTCCCCGGAGATCTGATGGTCCGCCCCTTAACATTGCCTGGTTCTGAAAAGGTGAACTAAAAAATAGATTAGATGGAGAGTTCCGAAGTTCCAAGATCAATGACTTAGCACCAATAAAAAAAACTGAGGAACGAGTTTCAACAGTTTAAATTTTTGATTGGAACCTGGAGGAGCGAAGATACCTTCCGTGATTGTAGTTTTGTCTAAATTGTTATCTTTCTTGCTCTTGTGATGTAAATTGTTTCTGCATCTGCTCTCGTATTTATATTCCGTCAAAAAAATTTCGCGAGATCAGTCCTCGACGGAAAGAAGGCAATGAGTTTCGATCCGTGTTATGGCGAATGAACACTTTCACAACCACGCGCAGTTCATACGAATTTTGAACAAAAGCCGCAAGGCTTAAGCTTTCACTATACAGGATAGTTTTCGTAGCACTGGAAACCATAGTGGATAGGCCTTGTGGTTACACTCAGAAGGGTTTTTCCGGCACACTTTTCGAGCCGTTTCCAACGTGAGAGGCAACGCTCCTGAATGTGACATGTCACACATTGGATGGGTTTTTGTGCTGTCCTAAACTTGCTATTTACACTGCAACGACATTGTGTAAAACGAGGCTCAAGTTTTGGTTGGTGGACAACAGACAAAAATTGTGAATTGTACTTAAGTGACAGCAGTAAAAAATCAGCTACACAACCTTGTGATCATCTACACTCCCTATTTTATAGGTAAGTAAGACATTTTATTGACTTTTTATGTTTTAACCGCCTTTTTGGATTCAGAAACTACCGAAACTTTCAATCTTCCATGTAGTCTCAACATATTATAAATGTACACCCAAATGGTTCACTGGAAGACTGCCCATAGACGGCAGCTGAAGTGCAACTACCAGTGTCATTTTCCTGTAGACCAGTAGATGATCGACGATGAGTTTATTTGGTTGCCTAATTGAAAAGACATCAGTATAAAACTGCATGAATGCTATCTTCGCGTTTTGAAATGGAAACGAAGCCTTTCCACAAGTTAAACTACCTTTCAAATTTAGTCAGATCTTAAAATGTAAAAACAATATTACGTTACTCAATGCAACTGTTTGTGCGATCAGTGGTTACAATGAAACTGTTTTAAAAAAGGTTAAAACTGCGGACGAACGTTGAAAACTACACTAATATGTCTGTCCATACTTAGAAAGCTCAAGAAGATGGCTCCATATCACGTTCGCAAGCATTTAGTGGAGTGTCTAGTTCTCTCAAAACTTGACTACGCAGCAGCTGTGTTATACCCAGTCTCCCTCTGTATCAATTAAAACGCCTACAACGTGTTCAAAATGCTTGCGCTGGTTTTGTATTAGGACGATACGCTA
>JAOBYE010360647.1:0-14777 GCA_025403585.1 Parazoanthus swiftii
ACGTTTGGCAAGAATAAACTTTACTTATTAACAGGTAAGGTTAACCGAGTACAATTTTTATTCAACAGAACTCCTTGTTAATTATGAAACCTGGTTTTGTATGGAAGCATGGATGCAAGCCATAACCTGACTTTGTTTCGGTTCTAATATTTAAACTGTTGCGTTCTGTTTAACAGCATTTTGACAAATGGTTGTACCTACCGAGGTGTGCAAGACTCAAGCCTCGCTTCCAGACCTACTTGAATCTGTCACAGTAAGTTATCGTTGTAAGTGTTCAAGGTGTGGACTCCAGGCGTTTGTTACGATCTTCATAATTTCTCGAAGAAAAACTCGCAAGATAGTTTAAGAACCCGGGGAAGGAGTACTTTGGTCTTTATTCCCGAGTCTATGCCGCTAGCCCATTAGATCTTATGTACCTTACAAATCCTTTAACTAGGCCATCCGATTGTTAAGTATTAAATCAAGTACTTTTTACCGCGATCCTCCTAATTTTTTAATTCCAGTTGGAGAAACCTTTACCGCATCCCCGAAAATCAAGAAAATGTCTACCGTCATTGTAATCAGCGGCAATTATGAATACGAAACTGGACTATTGTAACAATTAGAAAGTATCTTTGTTGTTACTGTTTACTTGATATACTTTTAAATTGAAAGCAGTTATTGCTTTGACAATTTTATCACGTTAGTAAACATAAAAATAAAGCACAGTAAAAGGTAAAGTAACTTTGGCACTTTCTTCAAAAAGTTAAAATTTATGGTAACACTGGTGTACAATTTGACGCAAAGATATAGTAGTTTCTGTGATGTTTTTGCTCTAGACATTCATTTTTTATCGTTAAAAGGGCGTTAAACGACAAGATTATGCATCATGATGCAACTGTGATCAAAATCCGAAGCCTCCAATATGAAACTGAAATCCTCAAGCAAGAAAACTCACGTCTTCAATCCGAGCTTGCAGAAGACTTTGATCCCACCCTGTTGAGTTACATGCTGGCCATTCGCCATGTCTACTTTGGACTTAAAGACTCCATTGTGGATCAGATGAAGCGACTGCAGGTAAGCCCTCCTCCATCTCCGTTTGATCGCAATTGCTTATTCCATTTTTCATATTTGACATTCAATATTTTTTGTTGCAAGTCGAGAGTTTTGCTTGTAAGCGAGTACAAATGGTTCTTCCTTAAAAAAAGTGCAAGAAAACATGTAGATTTTAATGAAACTGGTTGAATGTTTGGTTAAGAAACGCATTAATCCAATCCCCTAAGGTTATTTCGAAGCCCTTTCGTTAAAATCCTGGATCCGACCCAGTACACCATTTTTAATGCAAATTTTTGCTAGATCCATTCCCTCTTTGGGACTGAAAGTGATGTTTATGTTGATTAAAACTTCTATATACTATTGAGACAAAATTCACAAATTCTGGAAAACCTTCGGAAAACTTCGGATAGTTGTTGAATTTTTGAAGGGATCTTTGGAGAAACTCAGAAATCGTCGGAATCAGAGTACAAAGTCTTTTCAGAAAGCTTGAGAATTTTTGAGAAGTTAAATTTTTCTTTCACAACACTAGTGAGGGTGTGTAAATATGCCACTAAAAAGCCCTGATCAAACGGAGATGCAGGTCGAAGAAAGTCGGCTCTTTATTTTGGCCTTCAAACTTACGTTCACTAAACGAAATGTAAATTGAATGCAAAAACTTGAACAGGGACTTGCATCTACATTTGGCCAGGCGGCAGCACTCTTGTCTGTACGATAAGACCCTAATATTAACAAAGTTTGAATACATTTATTTTAAATGGCATTTAGCATGAATATCTTGTTTGTTGAGCAGGAAGCGTATAATTACCAGTATCTGGAGCGAAGAGCGTTTTCATACGATGATTCCAGAGTTGTCATGATGGAGGCGTGGCTGGCAAATAATCGTATTAGCATGTTGCAAAAGATGGAGAAGATAGGAAACGAGGTTCAGCTGTTTAATGTTGGTACACAGCCTCTGTCCAACTGTTTGTCCATCAAACGTGAAGAAAACCCGAAAGGTTTTGAAGAGCTCGATTCCACGGGAATGTTACCCTTTGTGATATCGGGTATGTTTGTCCTTAACCTGTTTTGCGCGCTGTAACAACAGAAACGTTTCACATTTAGGACGAGAAGGCAATCAGTGCTGACGTTATGCTTGAAGTCGTGTCGAGTAGCTCTGCAGTTCTTGAATTGTCTATGACAATGAAAATGTCTGCCCCAAATCAAAATTTGACCCCAGATACTTTGGCATCTTGTACAATATCGTAATTGATGAAATCTGACGCAGACAATTTTATCCCAAATATTAACAACCTTTTGAAAGTCTGACAAGTTTTTAAAACTTTTCTGTACTTTTAGCTGGAATTGTATGTTACTACACAATTTTTTTATTCCCAATTTTAACTACATGTAACTTTTTATACGGCCTATAGTTTCGTACTGTATCTTTGTTCTAATGAAAATTGTAAGTTAGTTTTAAATGAGAGCCACAGGTATGTCTGCAATTTCTACTGTTTAGTGTTTATTCTCCACAGATAAATCTTTTTTCTTTTATTAACTTGTAGTTATTTACCTTTTTACTTAATTTACCTACTTACTTACTTATCCATCCATCTATTTAACCCATCATTTTAATCAAGTACAACTCAACTGGAATCCGAAACAGCGAGTGAAATAGCTACAGTTGCTCTCTACTTTTTTTAACAGGAGAAGAAGATCAACTTTCACCCTTGTCTAACGTGCAAATGATCGAGGTCAGGGCGTGGCTTCAAGGAGTGAAGACCACCAACGGCCATTTGAGAGTGTGGTTGAAACGATATGGTACCTCCCAGGTTAGGATCCTCAGTTCACAGTTAAAGAGTAACTGGGTTCCTGGTTGGGGTTTCTAAATATCCCAGATTAGCATCCTCAATTTAAAGCTCAGTAATAAAGACAGAAGAGGAGGTTGATATCGACGAAAACCTCCAGAGTTAAGTTCCTCACGCAGCTCAGGGTATATAAGGATTTCAGAGCGAAGGGAGGACCCCTTTCTTCATTTTTCTCGCTTTCTTCCTCCCCCCCTCTCTCTCTCTTTCCCTTTAACGCTTGCGACGTAGGCAACGCCATTTTCTCCTCTCACCACCACTCGTTTTAAAGTCTAGGTATAATTTAACACTCTGTTTACCTATTATGCTTCCAATTTTTAAAACTCAAATGTTGCTAACAGCTTGTTACCTTTATCTTGTTAATTCAATAGACTTAATATTATTACTATACTATTGTTACTACCATTACTATTAATATTTGGTCAATAGGGTAGATTGAAGTAATCAGGAAGTGTTTCGGCTCAATTACCAGCACTCACAAACTAATTGCAAAGTTTCTTGATGCGGCAGTTTGTCTTACTTTGCATAAATCACATTTCATCCTTTTTACAGAATTTATCTCCTTTTTTACTCTACTTGCTTTGTTTTTTTGCTTACGCACTCCTGCAACCTTATCCCAGGTTTTTGTGCAGTAAAATAATTGAAACTCACTGTTTTGTGAGTGTCCTTACAATTTTGATGAAGTTTCATACCCCATACACAACTAATCGATGCCAGTTGAGATCACAAGGGATTAAAAGCATGTTTTAGGAGTATGCATGGTTAGTCCAATAGACCAATTTCGATATATTAAAATTCAGCTGAAAACAACAGACATCAATACGAGGCTCTGGGGAAAAAGTATAGAGTTTGTATGAATTATTCCCCAGAGCCTCGTGTTGGTGTCTTTTGTTTCAGGCTGAATTTTAATAAATCGAAATTGGTCTACTCTTTTCAAATTACACAGGTATACGACCAGCAAGGCCAGCAGTGGACCTTTACGCATGCGCCGAGAACCATGCTCTTTGATTACGACACTGAAAACTTGACTTCAAACTCGCGGCCCAAGCTATCATTCATGCAGTCCCGCCCTCGCTACTCAGATCAAAACACGAAGATACAAGTAGAAGGTAACAGTGATTATGTCGCCCTGAGTCCGATAGGACCGTGGTTTTTATCCGTGTCACCAGCATACAATCCTGGTGTGAATACGAGTGGAGTGCGCGAGGTCTGTCTCCAGCTTGGTTACACCTTCCTTCCATGTGCTGACCCCCAATGCCCGCCACGAGGCCGCAAGGTCAAACCTGCCATTGTCGAAACGAACCTCACCAAGGCCGAAGGATACAAGCAGAAGAGTGCGCATGCGCCAAATGTGCAGGGACCCAGTAACGCTGTGGTTGCAGCCGCGACCACAGCAACCGTTGCTCTAGTTCTTATTCTGGTTTTAGCTGTCGTTGTGATTTGGCGCAGAAAGGCGCGTCAGAGGCCGCAAGGTGATGTATCCGAGCTTACAAGGCTAATTCAAAATCCAAGCGTGCAAACTTAAATCCTCCTTCAAGGAAAAGCAACAGCTTAACAGCTACAAACGGAGTTGCTTTGGTATTTTATCAGATATCTTGGAGATCACAACCTGAGCTGACAAACATGACACGCTTCATATGTGCTAAATTTCACCTTTGAATGAAACTGATTGCGTACAAATCACACGAGTAAAGTTTTTAAGAGTATTAACACGTACGAACGAGGGAAGCAATTTCAAGGAATTTACGCGTAGGATTTATCCCAAATCGCATTCAATGGTATCCGACTTCTTGTTAATTATACTGCCAAAAATTACAAAATTATATTAAATATTCATACATTTTAAAAGTTAGTGTTTACCCGATGTTAATCGCCTGTCAAATTAATTCAGTATCTTTCCTGCAACATGCGCTTTAACACTATCACAATTTTTTTCAATTCCTATCAGTGGTTTTTCATTTTATTGAACGGATGTATGACAAGAAATTGGCATGAAACACTGTAAACTGCACACAAAAGTTCCACATCCAGAAAACCGTGGTGGTTGTCCTCCATTCAAAGCCACTGCTAGTTCCTTGGAATTAATTCGTTCCAGTTCAAGTTTTTAAATCTTGCTGGGAAATTCTACAAGGATGTCAACTTCACACTCAAACTGAATAACTTCACAATATTTACAACCCTTTCACTTCCACCACGATTATCAACATCCAACGTCTCCTTACCGTATCAATACAGAATCTTTTGACCGGTTGTGAGAATAAAGGAATTGACCATCCATAATAATCTCATAAGATGAAGTGAAATATTCTCCTAATGGAATTATAAGAAATTCATGCAGAAAAGTTAGGAGAATTAAACAACACATCATTTGGCATATTTGGAATTAAAAAGGTCAAAGCCTGTCATCCAGAAAGCCAGTAATGTTGCGCTGTAAAGCCGAGTTCACTGTTCTGTACCAATTTTATCCTTACCCCCGAACCATCTTTGTATCAAAGGACCCACGGTGTCTCTTAAGCCTGGTTCACACTAGCGATGGTACCAGAGACAGAAGCATAAAGGACTTACATCCAAGTGTGAACCAACACGACAAGCATAAACTGGAGGCTTCGCTTCGATTCCCAAAGCCATGACTTTTTGTCTGACTTCTTCGTTGAAGGACTTTTAAAAAACTCTGTGATTGGTTCGTTTTTCCGTTTTTGTCTCTGCCATCGTAACTCTGGGTCACACTTCGGCAACAGGGAGTTAAAGAAGCTAGTACGGCTGCGGCTACCAGGAAGGCGCGAAACAAAAGGCTTAATTAACAAAGACAACTGGATTGACCATCTGGCCACCGTCGAGTCCAAAGTTACAACGGGTGTTTCTGCAGAACGTAAACGTGAATACACAAGTTGTTCCGCATTTAGTTCTGTTTTATAACCAGGATCTGCAGTTCGGTCGATTCACGCTCTTTCATAAAAAAAAACAATATTAAAGAGCAGGTAGCAAACGAGAGGTTTTCAGTATCTGTTGTCCAAACCGTAGTCGTACTATCTTCTTAAAGTCCCTTATAAGTGACAGGAGCGCGACGGAAGCAGAACAAACAATAAAAGAACTGAGGGACTTTCCATTCTTTTCGTCAAGCCTCCGTTTCCCACAAGAACCGGAAGGCTTCCTCCGTCTCTGTAGCTTCTATTCGTGCTCCCGTTTCCGTTTTCCTGGTTTACATACGAACTTAAAGTTTCTTCCGTCGCTGGTTTGAACCGGGCTTTAAAAAGACATTGTGGAGGACACGTCCGACCAAACCGAAGGAAGGTTCACCACAACTTTACTCCTCTCCCCATCGCTGACCACAGGTTGTTTGATTAGACCTGTGGGGGGGAGGGGTTGTTTGAAAGGTATCGGAGACACGACGGGGGACTTCTCAGGTAGCGTCTGACTAGGATCAGTGCTCTGTCCGTGCTGTGAGGCGCTTACTGCCACTGGATCTTGGAAATGAACGTGAAGCGATCCGCTGGGTAGCATGTCACCTTGGGGGTAATTTTAGACTATGTTAAAGTGATTGAAGTGAACGCACTTGTGAAATGTTTGAGTATCTGTACATGATATCACGTCTCAATAGTGCTTACAGCTAATCAGCCGAGATTTGCTACAATTAAAAATAGGTACCAGAAGAATCAATGGTTGTACGTGTCTGATTTGATTCATTATACCATAGCAATACAACAGACCGAGTACGACAAACTTTCTTGATCAACTTGAACAGAATACACACACGCACACAATTCTTAAAAAAATTGCATGTTTTGTAAAGTTCTGGCAAAAAATGTCTTTATTAGTTTCTTTTTACCAGCTGCCTGCCCGCCTCGAGATTCTTGTCTCAGTGGCAAGAGAGGGTATAAGCACACATTAGACTAGAGTTTTCAAAAGGTTCCAATTTTGAATACTAGCCAGGTTTATTTTCTGTCCAAACAGCTAACCTTAAACAGGTGTTTCTCCAATCTCCCTTCTCCAAATCGACGTGGAGTTTTCCATCTAAAAGCTCAAGATCTAAGAACATTTTTCCGACCTTCTAAAACATTCGGAGATCCTTCAGTTCGAAAATAAAAGTTTGCATTCCAGGACGATTCCTGGCCACCTTAAGATCTATTCGAAGTCTTGCGTGCATGAAAAGCGCGACTTTTGTGTGTCATCTCCGTCCTAAATCAATCAACTAACACGTGTTGTAAAAAGTTGAGTTTTCTTATGAATTTCTATCTATTCTGGTTTCCGAAGCGATTAGACGGGTAAGGGTGTAGACAAGGCAACAATAACCGATAGGACCCAGGTTATGTAATTTTATACCTTGTTCAAAATTCAGCCATAAATGTATAGCTTTTTACAAAAGACCCAGTTACCAAGGATAAATCAACAAGACTTAACTGTTTTTAATTTGTACAGAAGACAACAATTCGTTTCTCAAAATAAATGTAAAAAAATAAATAGTAAAAAATAAAAACAGCAACTGATCATCCGTGGGATTGCTAAAATGTGTGCAAATACTCACTCGCTTTCCTCGGCTGCTCCTTTGAGTCTGCAGTCGACTGTAACCCAGTTTGCCGGTTTCCAGTCTGCAGCGAGTGTCCAGCAATACCACTTCGCTGTCTGATAGCCAGATTCGAAAGTCTCTGTCTGATTTTCTGAGCTGTTTGTTGGCTATCAACGCCTGGCTTAGTGCGCCTAGCAAGATGTGTTCCCAGTTGTGCGTTAGAACTTGAGGAGTTCGCATTACCAGAAATGCTGCCGGCGCTTGGTCTGGAGTACTGGTGTGCTACAATGCCGGCTTGAGCAACATATGTTCCCTGCTGAGCGTTAGGATTTGAAGAGCTCATGGTAACAGCGTTACCTTGAACGTTTACAGCCCTGGGACCGGGGAATGTGTGTGCTGTACTGCCAACCTGAGCATATGACGCTGAAGGCGGAGCAGGTACAACACTGTTCACACTCTGATGATTGTGCGGAATATCAGACGGACCTCGGGCCATCACAGACGAAGCCTTTGCAGCATCAATTTTGGTACTGTCGCCCTCCTGAGCTGTGTTAAGAGGGACTTGCATCACTTGATACCGGGAGGTCTGGCTAGGCTGGATTGGATATTGTCCACCGAGACCAGCTGTTACCTGGGAATTTGCATACCGAGGAGCTACCGCGACGAGACTGGAGTGAGTGTTGTCACTTCTTGGCAACACGGGGTTTGCACGTGCAATGTCCGATTGCAAATTCATTGATGGTTGCTGTGTTGGCTCACGGTGCATTTGAAAGCCTTGACTTGCTGCGAAACTCTCCGTGTTTACTGTGTTAGACGTTATGCCACTCGAAGATGCTCTTGTGCCAGATACAAGAGGCGCCGAGACAGAAGCAGAGGTTCCTTTAGGGAAAAAGGCAAGAAGCAGTGACGATTAAAAGGGCGGGACATTTGTAGCTGCCTCCCGATATTCGGTGACCCATCCACCCATCCCTAAACCTTAACCTAACTAAAATTTGACTCTTTAGGGAGAGGTAGGTGGGTCAATGAGCTTTAACTTCCAGGAAGACGTCAAAAGATTTGAGTTATCAGAAGTAAATTAGCGAGGAAATGATTTGAGAAACTGATACAGTTCGAAATAGCGAGGAAGTTTGGGAATAAATTAGTGAGAAAATAAACTGATGAACCTAAATCGAATCACCCGGGGGGGGGGGTGATTCATCGGGAGTACACTAGTGAGAAATTGACTTGAAGGGAGAACAAACTAAGTGCACATTAATAGCAGGGGGTTCGAATTATCGACGGTACGAGTAATCGACATTCAACTTTGGCTCGGCAGGCAGCCGCTGTTCAGGAATAAGCCCGCGATCAGTGGCTGAACCCAAGCCCACATTCAGCTTCGTTCGTAGTTTTTTGGCCATGAAATAACCAAGTTTCAAAACAACTGTAAAAATATTATTAAATCAACAACTACTGTAATAAAATCTAGAAACCGATCTCAAAACATGGCGTCCAAAAATTTGCTTCACCTAAAAACTGGGGTTCTTCAACCACGATCCCGGGTTCTTTCTTTTCCTGATTGGGTTTAGCCACGTGACATCCAGATTCTGCGTGGTAACAAATATACTAAACGCACACGTGCGTTTGTTTCGATAAAAATGCTTTTTTTCATCTCTCCACTTGGCTTAATAAGCATAAATACGAATCCTAAGCACCCTTCTCACGTTGACTGATTTGATAGCACCCAGAATCTGTGCGCCACATGACCAGACCCGACCGGGGAATTTCTCTCGGGAGACGGGAAAGTCCTTGGAAACGAGGCTGGGGTTTCATGTATTATTTTGGAAATAAAAGCTATATGTTCTGCGAATACTGCAGCAGGTTTAAGCTCACCTGGAACGGGAGCAAAAGCTGGTGACTCAGTCTCTGGGTTCTGTGACAAACGTGGTTGACCTCTGCTGTGCATAACACCCGATCCCTGAGCAGGTGCCACTGTCTGTGTGTCCACAGGCAAGTCCACAACAGACTGAGCACTGGGGTGTCTGGTACTGTTGGATGTCCAAGCAAGAGAATGAGAGGGAACTGGGGGTGGTTTGAAGGCGCCGGGAGATGTTCTCTGACCCAGCTGAGTATCTGAACCAAGGGTAGTGGGTTTAGAGGACGACACTTCCTGTTCAGCATTTCCTTGATGGTCTGCGGAAAGGTTGGTTATGGTTAGTGTATCTGGAAACAATAATTCCAATAACGCGGATATTTCTTTTCGAGCATTATCCTGATGTTTGACAAATGTTCGCTTAAAAGGTAAAATGGATCCCTGATGATGACTTTTAAGTCGTAAACGTTTTGTTTTTATGCAACTTTTACAACAACAATAACAACAACAACAATAGCTACAACAACAACAGCAAAACGAAAATGTAACACCGAGAAGTACGCATCGAAGTTAATTCATTATTATTATTATTATTATTATTATTATTATTATTATTATTATTATTATTATTATTATTATTATTATTATTATTATTACCTTCCATACGATGATCCCCCGTCTGCGGCATGCCCAAGGGGATATAGGCAGCCCCAGCCACACCCCTAGATGGGACAGGACTCACACGTGAATGGACATTACCCTGTGATGAGATATTCTGGTGTGTCGTTGCACGTGGACCAAGAGTATCACTGGAGGCCATTTGTGTGTGGACACCTGGTACGGAGACCATCGGGGGCGCACCTGGCAGATAGTCAAACGACTGGCTCACAGATGCTCCTTGGTTTAGCAGTACGGGCTCCAAGCTGTAGAGAGTGTCCAACGATTTGCCAATCGACTGATACTCGTGGCTCCGCAGGACTGAATATAATTCTTTCTACATGACAAAACACACAGAGGTTGTTGCACGCGAAGATATGAGTTGCAACTTTGAGTGTTACATCAGAGCTTTATTGTGAGATTTTACGGTTTGTTTAAAATAACCAACTCCAAACGAAAATATAATCAAGGAAATGATACCCATCTGGAAACGTTTCACATTCTCTTGAAAAACAGCACGACCTCTCAGCTTCGCCTTGAACTTACAACAACAATGTTCAACAAATAAAAACAGCAAAAAAATCTATATTCTCATCCAGTGAATAACTTTAATTAAAATTAACTTACCTTGAGGTACTGCAGTTGGTCGTCTGTGTTTTTCTTGTATAACCTAAGCTCTTCCAATAGCGCAACGTTCTGTTCTTGTGTGCGGACAATATCCTACAAAGCAAGGTATTCAAATCTTGTAACTTAAACCTTTATTTAACGATTTGTTCATACAGTTTTGCACAACTTTAAGCAATATCTCAAAGACTTGCTCGGCGGACGTAACTTGATGCTGAACGAGCTTTCACAGAGTTCATGATAAGATGAAGACGTATTATCCTTCATTATCGTCAAAAGTACTAAGTATGGACTCCATTTGGGCGTCGAAATAGTAAACATTTTAACCGCTGAAGCCGTTCTACGTGACGTTGGCATTGCTGCCCTTATTGTTTGCATTAGCATAATTAGCATTTACAGAGTACAGAATAACCGCTGTAGCCGATTGACGTGACGTTTACACTGCTGACGTAATTGTTTGCATTAGCATAATTAGCATTAATTGAGTACAGAATGAAACTCGTACTCAGCAAGAATTTGAGCAACATACGCCAATTATCGAGTAAATAGTCTTTGAAAGGTTCAACATTTAGGGAGAATTTATGTTTGGTAGGTAAAATTTGCCACAAAGTAAAACTGGACAAACCTCTGTCAAGGCATCCACCAAGACCCGCTGCTCTGAGAATCCTTGTAGAATCTGATTCCTCATCACAAAGTCTGCTTTTCGCTGTGCTTCACTCTACCAAAAAACAACACGAGTTTAACGGCTTACATGCAAGGAGATTACTGGCAGCTAGGTCCGCAAAATAAAACAGAGGCGATATTGCAAATTTTGACAGTGTTAAGTGTTTTTCTATGCCGATAATCAAAAACACTTTCAATCGCGTTTGAAACCTTGTATGAACTAAACGGCAAGCTCTCGATACAAAGAAAATTCCCGTCAGTCCCTTGTTGTTTCATTCCTCCTTCCTCACAACAGGAAACAAAGGTATTTCAAACTACCGCTGGTAAAAACTAAACGTTTTACAAACCCTTTTATTTTAAGAAGCTACAATCTCTACAAACGCGAAAGTGTTTAGGTAGAAATAGTTCAATGGGTTTTACAGCCATGTAAAATTCACGCAATTTAGTTTCCTTTTGCTGCCAGTTGCATAATGTTTCATAAAGTTCAAAGTATGATCCTTTGGGTTTTTCGGTCTTCCTTTGTTTAGGTTTGAACCTGATTTCGAGATTCCGAAGCCGTCTGGATTTGGCTTCAATTCTGAATACTCTGAGAACGAGTGATACTCCTGGATAAAATACCAATCGTTAACCCTAGTCTTTGTGCTAAACCTCACCATCTAACCGTAGACAAACATACAATGATCTATTGTCAGAACGTGTCAGCTATTGTTGATGCCATTGTTCAAAGGCATAATAGGGTCTGTCGTTCTGAGAGTGGAGTTACGTGTTGTAACTGACTTACCTCCCTGAGATATGATATGAGCTTGGTGACAGCAGCAATAAGTGAGGCCGTGTAGCCACTGAAAGTGTTTGCCTGCAACACAGGACTGACTGTTTAGAAACTGAAACCAATCTTGAGATAAGATGTAATGACTTAAATATATTCTCATTTTCTAATAACACAACTAATAGAGAGAAATGGTTATGAAACTCGGCCAGTTTCTTTGGTATAGGTTTTTGTTCTCTACCTCTTTTGTTCGTTGTCCTTGACGGTGCACAAAACACAAAAAGTATTAAAATGCAAACGAACCACTAACCACGTAAAATAACTGGGCTCACACATTGAACAAAACAATGTCACGGTTCGTTCAACCTAAAACAAAGCAGCTTTGTACACTCCTTTTGAAGTTTGCTGCATGAGCTTCACAACCAGTTAGCTTTATCAACTGTGGTAATATATCCGGTTAACCTTTATTAAGAACTCCACTTATGACCAACTATATTATGTAATCCTGCAGCGTTTTGTGCAATTCTTGAAGACATCAGAGCGAGTTTGTTCGAGCAATGGTTTGCACTCGTTCTAGCCGAAATACCAAAGCGAAACTGCATGTGAAGAAGCAAACGAAACTCCAAAAGACAGCCAATAATAACAATTAAACCAAACTTTGCTACACCTCTGTGTACCCACAAATGCTTCACCGCGTTTTCTTGTGCAACACGCATCACTTCACTGTTAACGTTTTGAAACTCCAAACAATTTGGCAACTACGACTTCTCTGTACGCGGTGTGCGTAAATCTTGAAATTCCCGCTCACGCGAATGGAGTGAGGGCGGTCGTCAGTTTTATATTTGGCGGGAAATTTATCTTTTTCTCAGAAAATATCAGTTTAGAGACTCTGGGATTAAAATACAATGCTTTATCCTCACCACTTTTGTATGAGAAGCAAAATTCCAAGACAAACATCCGTGTTAGCCACAAGTCATATCAGGGCGATGACTTGATTTCGCTGGATATCGGGAGAGTGACTTGATTTCGTTTGATATCGTGAGATCGAATTGATTTCGTTGGATATCGGGAGAGCAAATTGATTTCGTTAGATATCGGAACAGCGACTTGATTTCGCTAGAAATAAAACAGTAACCTGGTCATATCAGGCTTCAGATTGGCTGAAATCATTTACAGGGATGTTAAAATATAACAATTCAAGTTATAAATCAGGAAACACCAGTTATTATCGACAATACTACAAAAACACCTACCCTGTTTTGGCCAAGCTGCGGTTCCCGCCCGGTTTCTTGCTCGTATTCATCAATTTCGCTTTCTAACCTTTCAACCATCTAAAACGGACGATTTAACTTTTAACTACCATCTTTTTACACAGTGTTATTACTTTTTAGCAATCAGCAACAAATTGAAAGTACCATACTGCAAGGGAGTATTTTGACAAGCTATTGCAAAATTTCCTAAAGAAGTCTACAACTCCTCCCTCCCCCTTCGTTTGAAAAGAACTACATGACCCCCTTTATGTAGTTCGCGTACCTATAATATAAACCCAAGCAAACTTCAGAAATTGTCCTGACCCCCCCCCCCCCCTTCTCTCTGTAAAGAATATCGTGAGGCCCACGGGTATAAATAAAGAACGGTCCATAAGTAAGATCGATATCCAGCTGCTGTTCAAGAAAGAGGACACGGACTGTGGTACCTTTTTAAGGTCATCTAAGCTCCTGAGACCGTTCTGCGAATGAGAAGCCTGTTTCTTAACTGGCCTGTTGTTAGACTTGGCGGGGTTCCGAGGAACAGCCACTTGTGGTGCTGAGGCGTATCTGGTGATGTGACCAGGAAAGCAGTCATCCAAAAGAACTGGCTCTACAGTTCCAAGGTATCATTAACATTATTGAATCTCCAGAGTAGAGCAAAGTGGAGTGGAGTTGGAGTAGAGTCGAGTAAAGAGGGGTGGAGTGCAGTGAAGTGCAGTATTGGAATGGATTAGAGTTGAATAAAGGTCTAAAATAACAATAATAATAATAAAATATAATAACAATAACAAAAATAATAATGATGATGATGATGATAGTAATATTAATAACGAAAACAATATGTTAATAACGCCGTTTTTGCGTCTCAGAGATCTCACAAAGATTGAAAGACTAACGAAAAATTGTGAAAGCAGAAATTTTATAAATTTATAACTGTATAATTTAGGTGCTAAATAGATATGTTTTGACTCTAGATTTGAAAGAGGACGAACTAGCCGCAGTTCTAACATGGACGTATAGATTGTTCCAAAGCTTAGCAGTTACCAGTAAATTGTTGTCATGATCATCTTCGCATCGAAGGAGGAAACACACACAGCAGCTTTAACACAAAATCTCTTATTGTGAAAGTGAATGTTCTCAATCATCCAGGTTCAGTGTAGTAAAGGATTTATAAGTCGATTTCTGAAATATTGAAACTTACTTTTCAAACAGACGTTTCGACCGAAACCATCGGTCTTCATCAGTGACGTTAATCACATGACAGTGAATGGTCACCATGAACAGAAAGGAAGGGGGGGGGGGCTCCGTTCTCACTGACACACACTTGGGACTCGGCCCTCTACTCCGTTCCTCGATGTTTGCCATGTGACAGTTCACTGTCATGTGACTATCCTCACTGATAAAGACCTGTGTGTGGTCCAGTGGATTCGGTCGAAACGTCTGTTTGAAAAGTAAGATTTAAAATTCCAGAAATAGATTTATAAATTATTTACTATAAAAGCTCTTACGCCACGGAGTGGAGTAGAGTGGAGTAAAGTGGAGCGGAGCGGAGTTGAGTTGGAGTAGGAGTAGAGAGCCATATAAAACT
>JAOBYE010360758.1:0-14773 GCA_025403585.1 Parazoanthus swiftii
TTGTTCTTGCTTTTGTTTTTGTTGTTAATTTTATTGTTTTTCTGCTTGTTCGCCTCCGTCTTCTTGTTCTCGTTCGTTTTCTTCTTCTTCTTTTTCTTCTTCTTTTTCTTCTTCTTCTTCTTCTTTTACTTCAACTTCTTCTTCTTCTTCTTCTTCTTCTTCTTCATCTTCCCCTTTATTTTTCACTTCTTTGCCTTGTTCATTTTTCCTCGTCTTCTAGCTCTTCTTGTTTTTGTTTTTCTTCCCATTTTTCTTCTTTTTTTCTCTTTCTTGTTCTTCTACTTCATGCTTTCCCTGCTTTTTTTGTTTTCTTTCTACCTCTTATCTCGTCCTGCTGCTCTTCAGTTCGGGTTCACACATTTTACTACTACCATTTGTAAGTACTGGATCTGAACATTTATCGCTAAACAGATATAGAGCTTTTCCCGCAATTTCATAATTTGTTTTTCAGTGTTTAATTAAACAGTTTATCTTATTGTTTATTTATGGGCACTTACACAGACTGCGACTCCACCATCTTTGGATCACAATGGAAGCGATTATGATCTTCCCACTGTTTCATGTTCCTTAAACCAGAGACAGAAAAACACCTGTAAGTCGACTACCGACCTCGGTCACTCTTTAGCGGCCAAGTCTTTTTTACTAACAAATTAAATCAGCCCGGGGAATTTGGGGTGGGGGGAGGGAGGGCTCATTCTGGCCCCTTAGAATTTCCAATTGCTTGCACACAAAAGATCGAGCTTTGGTAAGTATAGGCAACTGTAATTTGGGTTAGCTAATTACTTTCCATAATGACAACATCATCTTGGGTTATTCAAAAATTGCAATTTTTTTTTTTGCAAAATTGAAGAAAATGTGCTTGAACTTAGTAGGAAACATGTACTTACAGCCTCAAATTGGAAAACAATGAAGAATAATTTGGAAAAAATCTTCCTCAGAGCCCCAGGGGCGGTCAGTCAGGGCTGCAAAAAATCGATATAAACAATAGAGAAAAAGCAAAAGAGTATAACACATTTTCTGAATCTTGCCATGTGGTTTGGATCCATCTTCTCTCGGTTTCCAGTTAACGATTTTAGACTTTCGGCGTGGAACGAAAATAGTTTGGCCTCCTGCGATAGGCCTCTAACGATAAAAACAAACTGTACTTGGTTGAATAACATGTTCATTTTCTTTGGTACAGCGAACCCAAGTTATCAAAAAAGCCTGGACAGCTCTCTTGTGACAACGTGCAGTGACAGTAACAGCGACTCACTGGCGACGCGAGATGAGCGAAACTCTAAAAGACAACGTAAGGCGCCACCGCCGTTTCTTCGCTTACCAGGAAACAAGTATAAACACATGCACACTGAGCATGACTTTGCGGACTTTGTTGAACATGTGAACCAACCTAATGAAGGAGTGGAGAGTGAATGTAATCAGTGGTACGAATTTGCAGGTTACGAAGGTATGTGGCGACCTTCATATAACGATGTTAGCGACATCTCAAAATTATAAGACGGACAAGAAAGATTTTACAAAATAACCCTACCCCCTTTAATATCCTTTTAAAGGCCTAAAGGAAATGAAAAACGTTCTAACTTTGAATTGCCGTGCA
Source organism: Parazoanthus swiftii (assembly GCA_025403585.1). Lineage (NCBI taxonomy): Eukaryota > Metazoa > Cnidaria > Anthozoa > Zoantharia > Parazoanthidae > Parazoanthus > Parazoanthus swiftii. The sequence continues at coordinate 1,595 of JAOBYE010360758.1, forward strand.
CATTCTAACGTTTCCTTCCAAATGTGTTATCCCAAAGTTTATTTTCTTTTTTTAATATTTTTTTTGATTCAGTTTCTCGTAGTAAATAGTTGTACATGTTTGGGTAAATCTAGTTTTTAGCTCACATCATTCTAATTTGTGTTTAAAAATTAATGAAGGATTTATGATAAGTTATAATCCAGTTTGCGGTATTATGGGTCAGCAGTGATACCTTCTAAATGTTAGAAACTTACTGCCAGCTGATGGAAAGCTCAAGAACTACGTTTGAGATATAAAATTTTGCTGAAGTAAAACATTTGTGTTATCGCTTTAGACTGAGTTGATATAACTATCCTAAATCTCAATTACTGATTTAGACGAACCCTGGCTTTATTTTGCTTTACTACTACTACAACAACAACAACAATGGTATTTATTGGCACTTTGAAAAAACATAAATTTTTATCAGTGATAGTCCAATAAAGAAAAAAAAACTGCAACTAATGATCTAAATGTTATATATTGAAAAGGCATTTGTATTTAAAATAAATGTCCCTGACAAAGTTGGCGGTGAAATCCATTATTGTATTGTCATTTAGTGACAAAAGAAAAGATCCTGGTAGATTACTAGTGGCTCTCGATCTAACGCACAGTTTGTATTTTCTCTTTCAGACGATGGACCTGTTTATGATCAACCAGGAATGATTCTGAAGAGCTTAGGAAGTTCCGAAATCTCTCAAGGGGAAAACCAAGGACCCTTGAGAGAACAACTTAAGGGCGCCTCAAGCTCTAACTCTACAGGGAGCCGTTCGTACCAAAACCTCGGCCTAGCAGATCATATGCTGTGACTATAAAGAAAGGGAATTACGTGAGCTGCGACTTCCAAAAGTTCGAACTTTTTCTTACCAGAACTTACATCAACGCTGTTTTTGAAATCGCCCAATTGAAGACTGAAAAGAAATATGTTTGAAAAAATGTATGCAGCTTGCTAAGAGCATTTGAGGCTAAAACTTGAAAAAAACAGCAATGTTCAGCACCAGCATAGAAACCAGATATTCAAGCTTCTGTGTTTACAAAAAAAAAAATGTGAATCAGTACAGGCAAAAGAGTTTTTAAAAAGCAGAAAGTTGCCGTCTTTGGGGTTTGTTTTTTCGTAATGTGGAGAATCTATTTCCAAATTCCAGTCAGGTAGTTTTTATGCGAGTTTTAGTTCTAGTAGTGAGACATTTTTTTTGAAAAAGCAAAGCGATATCTAGCTATATGAGAAATGTCTCTTGTTGTTATTAGTTGTACAGTGTTTGTCACACCACCTGGATTACAAGATAAAACTGGTTCTGTAAGCTAAAGCCCGCTTCACACTTGCTAAATAAACACAAGTATAATGGTGCGATTTTGTTTGTTTGTTTTAAGTCGCACAGTAGGTTGATTGTCATTTGTCTTTTCTTTTGTTGATTAAAACTTTCGCATTTATATTCTTTCAAATTTAGCAGACTTATAGTTACTTTTATGGGACAAGGCATGCGTATTTTCTGTTTTAAAAATAAGCGTTTCTGTAACAAAAAGCAAAGAAAAAATCACACAATTCAATAGTAAATTTAAGTGCGCACGATATTCGAGTGAGGAGATAGTGTTTTTAACTTGCAAGGTATCTTGCTCTTTAGAAGACAAAAACAATTTCAAGAACAGAGTGCTGTGGGAGGCGTTTGAAGAACTGGGCTTCTGATCTTGCCGCAAGCCTTTATATTAAAACCACCACTGACCACACGATTTGAAGCGTAAAACTGGCCAATGCTGTCAGAATAACAAGGGAGATAAAAAGAAAAATTGCGCACATTACAATGATCTTATTGTACGAATGAGCAGTCAGTCTCGCTGAAATATTATGTTCGAGGTTACTGTATGTACCATGCATGTTGATTAACATGTCATCCAATTGGTGAACCTCAGTCTGGAGATAAAGCTCCAGAAATGGCCGATGTGCGGTAAACGCATTAATTGCCTGAGTCAGCTCGGGGCAAAACATCTTAAGGCTGGTCAGTTAAAATAGTTAAAATTATAATAATTCATTTTTCATGCTTGAATTTTATAATAAAATTCGGATCTCTTGATTAGTTCTTAAGAAGGTTTCGTTTATCGGCACCTAAAATGCAATGCTTCTCCAATTTTTTCCTTTGTTGATTTGATTTTATTTATTTACAGTAAATTTGTTTAACAATGGATTAATACAACAACAACAACAAGCCTTTATTTAAAGAGGGTAGCACTTGACAGTAAAAAACAACTGATAAATTTTTATATAGAACCAATAAAGTGCAGTTTTACATTTGCTGATTTCTAGTCCTTAAAGAGATAAAGCCACTTTGAGAACATCTGAAGCTGAAACGTAAATATAGCTGTTCGAATGCAAATCGCTTCTCAACAAGTTTGTGGTCCGCTTAGCATACTGGGAAAGCCTGGGTACGAATGTTACATAATCATATGACGCCGGTGAAGCGTGACAGATTAATTTTTAGTCAGTGCAAAGACCGTCAGTCAGTTGATAAGAGAGCATTTACATGTAATATATAAGTATAAGAGCAGTCCTCTGCCGTGGCACATGATATAATGGATTTACAGTAACGGTTTGCCAGTTAGTTTTGACGACGCCAGCCAAGCGGGGCTCCCGTGACTCGTGAGAGATCGGTTGCGCCTTTTAAACTGACCTTTAGACTTTAGTTTATAGTCTTTATATATTTCGTCACCCCAAATTTAATGCCGAAGGACTTAATGTAAATGGAGCATTCGTCGTTGGACATTTTCCCTGTTTTTCCGTCTATAAAGCATTTATTGGCAGGTGGTGTTGGCGGTATTTGCATGACTGCTATTGGGCATCCCTTTGACACCATCAAAGTTCGTCTTCAGATCACTCGAGGCTTGTACCACAACGGGCCTGTAGAATTCAGAGGAGCTTTGCACTGTGCCAGAAGAACAATTACAGAAGAAGGATTTTTGGCCCTCTACAAGGGGGCTAGTACTCCTTTCTTAATATCGACGCCAGCATGGGCCCTTTGTTTTTATTGCTTTAACTTGGGAAAGAAACTTCAGACACGAAAGGGCTCCAACACCGAGTCACGGCCAGAGGAGTTGGGGCTTTTTCAGTTATTTTGTGCGGGGATTACTGGTGGCCTTGCAAGACAAGTGATCTTAGTCCCAGGAGAGCGAGTGAAATGTCTTCTGCAGATTCAGCAGTCATTTAATAAATACCACGGACCAGTAGATTGTATGCGACAAATATATCGAACCGAAGGTTATTCTGGTTTTTATCGCGGATTATGTGCGGGAATAGCGCGGGACGTCCCGATGAAAGGTGTGTTCTTCATGACTTACGAGTGGCTTCTGAGAAACCTTATCCCAAATGAACAATCACGAAGCGATGCTAGCCCATTGCGCGTTATTTTAGCAGGTGGATTAGCAGGGATTGCAAACTGGTTGGTAGCACTGCCTCAAGATGTATTGAAGTCACGGTACATAACGGCTCCCGCTGGTACTTACCCACGCGGGATACGGGATGTTTTTCGTGAGACTGTGCGAGAGGAAGGGTTTCGGGCATTATGGAAAGGCCTAACACCGGTTATGGTTAGGGCACTACCCAGTAATGCTGCAGTTTTTCTTGGGTATGAAGCAGTTATGAAATCCTTTCATTTAGCAGAACAAAAATATTTTGAACTAAGCAGCACTAAATGTTGTGAATGAACAGGATTTCCTGAATCTTTTTAATTGGCATTGGCTGGCCACCTCAAAAACCAATTTTTTTAAGCGTTTTCTCTATTTCATATTTGAACTTTATTTTATGATATTTTTTTAAAATTTTAATAAGTATTGGCACCTGCAATGCCATTTGAGATAAGCTTGATGGGAAACTTTTGCAAATCATGTATATTTATATATAATATATAATGATTGAAAAATGCAGTAATAATGTCATCATGAGGAAGAAAAGCAACTTTAAATTTTACCTTCCTTGGAGTTTGCATCAGGCAACTCTTAATTTTCTCAAACAATAAATAATTATAACAAAATTAATGTTTGAAAATGGGTGACAGATTTATGTGACAAATATTATATATATGATGCAAAAATATTTTCAGACCATTACAATAGAATGATGCAATTAATAATAAAAAGTCTATTTAATGCTAGATGTGTCACTGTTTGTTTTTGCAAACAAAATTTGGAAATTTGTTGCTCTGTATATCAGTTGTGGCACTTTTAAAAGTGACCATGGAGTGGGTTCCTTTATGAATTAAGCCATTCAAAATTTTGCTTTAAAAATTAGCGGTCACCCCCAGCACCTCTTATTAAGTTGCCTTAACATGTTTGATATAAGTTCTTGGCATTGGCACCACAAACTTTACTTTAATTTGTAATGCTGAACATTATTCTTTCTTACCACTCCTGACCATGACTCATTGCATTTGAATTCCTGATCTTCAACAGGGCCCATTGTTTTTCTTGTTACTCAGCCAATCCTAAGCTGTTCTAGCATGAAGCCTGTGAATAAGTTTATTTATAATTAAACTTCCATTTACTGAAAGAATTATGCAAAGTAAGACAAACTGAAAAATATAATCTCCTTAAAAATATTCTTTTGAAAGTTGGGGGAGCATCTTATTTGTACCTTATTTTTAAAAACACACTTTTGAGATATACAGTACACTGTATCTACCATTTGTTTTATAATTTGTATATTTTGTGTTTTGCCAAGATAATAATGTTGTAAGTTTAACTACATGTACCATAAAAGTAGGTATTGCAAGGTTGTTTTTGTGGGATTTTAAGAGAGGGGGGATTTTATGCAGTATCAAGAAATACTTTGGAACAAACTGGCACAATCTGAGAAACAAATTAAATTTATATAACCTTGACATAGCAAACTCTATTTACTTTTTGGCTTAATAGATCTCAGGCAGATTTAGGGGAATGGCCAGGAGGAATTATCCCCACCCCTTTTATTTGCACTTTGGAAACATCTCATAATGGTACATGCCTTTTTCTGGCTGTCTCTTTGCAGAACAATTGTGGGTTCCAGTTTTCCTTGCCACAATTGCTGGATCTGGGGATAATAAGAGTGGGGTTTCACATCATTGGCTTCCACTCAGTGTCAGGGTTAGTTATAACTGCAACATTTTGTCAGCAAACATATGAGCCTGTAAAGTGGACTATAGTTAGGCGATGGGTACTTAAACTAATGTCAGTGGGTTTTTATGGTACTATGAAAAGTGATAATAACAAAATTGAAAAAAAAAAACTGAAAAAAAAAATATTTTCAAACCTTACATAACTATTTCCCTATTTTTTTAATCTATCAGCACAGTTTAAAAAAAAACCTTTAGAACTCCTGAGTCAATCAGGATTGTTGCACTAGAAGTTTGCAAATTCCTAACAACATTAGACCCGGATCCACCCCCCTCCGAGGAAAGCCCATGACTGGTGCTTACGTTGTAAGCCTGGTTTCATGATGTTTTGCAGGACCATTTTGTACTACACAATACCACTCCACTGCCTTTTGGCCTGGCATGCAAGAGTGCCAGGAGTGGAGGAAAAAAAGTGTGAGTAAAAAAAGGAGGGAAGAAAAGGGCAACTGGGGAGGAGAGAAACGTAACACAAAAGACAAATATATCAATGTTGATATATTAAAATTCAACCTGAAACAAAAGACATCAACACGGAATAAAATGTAGAGTTTGCCATGTGTGAATTATTCCCCAGAGGCAGAGATGTCTTTTGTTCCAGGCTGAATTTTAATACACATGTATTATCGAAATCGCTCTATTGATTTCGTTCGTTATTTCTTTGATCGGTTGGAATCATACCTCCATTTATAAAACAAATTTCGATGTTCAGGTCCAAGCAGGGGTCTACAACTTGTCACGACGGTTCGCGGTAACAAACTACCGCTGGCTTTCGTGAGCGCAGTGACACATAAGCCGTGATAGCAAAATGGCGGCTGCGAATTGAATGGAAGCAAGGGGCTTGAATAAGGCGAACCTTTTAGCTCTCTTGCTTGCGAAAGTATGTTAAAAGTACTCAATTACACCAGCACTCCACGACTGTGCGGACATGCTTTAAAGGTACGTGTAAACGGGAATATGAACAACTTTGAGAGCGAATTGACAATTGTGGACTTTGGCCTTTCTCTCTTTTGCCGGGTCTTCATTTACGAGTCAGCATATTCGAGCATTTAATGAATTGGAATAACCGGGTCTAATCCGAGCGTCTTTATTTTGTTTAAAGCCTTCGACAACTCTTCATATAGCATGGAAAAGATCAAAACCATTTACTCCAGCATGTACCTGCTATAGGTAAGAAACGACTTTATTTTTTTTGCAATTACAAATGAGTGGTAACACACGCCAAAAGTTAAATGTGTTTTAAAAGTCACACAATTTGTTGAACTGATGTGTTGTTTTTTGGATCCTAGTAAAACTCAAAAGTCCTCTTCGTGTTTTAAAACCAAAGAATTTATATCTAAATCACTATTCACCCAGAGACACATGTAACAAATTTAATAAAAGTTCTGTACATTTCGAAGAATTGCTAAGTGTGTGACATTTATAGGGTGTCCAGGGGAATGCTCCTTGGGACTTTTTTTTTCAAAAAGAAAATTCCCAGGAAGTACAATTTCCATCGATTTTGGTTAATTATGGGCAGGTGTCTAAGTGAACAAATTTGGCAGTAAATGATAGCACAGGCTGTCCAGGTTGTGGCCTAATTTCAGATTTACAGTGTAGATAGCCAAGGTGCCCCTTGCTATTTATTGTTCCTTAATTGTTGCCTTATAAAATACCACAGAGTTAATAAAGTTTGGAACACTATTTTTTTAACAAACTATTAATTGATACTATTTGAGCACTGTAGCCACTCAATGTGTTCTAGCTGACTTGTGGTTGTTAACACTGAGACTTACAGAAAATGTGATTGGGGCTACATGTATATGTCGTGCACATAATTTTATGAACACTACCATAGTTTTAATATATTTCTCAGATACAGTATTATCTGGCTATTTAAAATCTTTTGTTATTCTGCTGGTAAGTTGTCTGGATATAATCCCCCTCCTACCCCCCGCCCATTTTAAACGGCCCCTCCTAACCCCCCCCCATTAGAAGTCCCCGTCCAACCTCCGCCCATTATAAGCCCACCATTATAAAAACAGAAACTTATAAAAGCCCAAAGCTTTCTTTTATTGTGGGATGTTCAGTATCCAAGCACTTCATGAGTTTTAATAATTTATATGCTGATACATGAATTTGCTCATTTTCTGTTTGCAGCACTGTATCATCCGATGACAAGTACATCCAACCAGTTAGTAAACTAAAGAGCTTCCATTACCAAGAGAGTTTACCACGGCTTCCTATCCCCAAATTAGAAGATACTTGTAGCCGATACCTTGCTGCTCAGAAACCTCTTCTAAGGCCTGTTGATTATGAGAATACCAAAAATGTTGTTGCAGATTTTCTGAAACATGAAGGGCCAGGTAATCTGCAAAGTTTAATTTACATGCATTTGTTAAATAATATATATTTTTTATTAATGTTAGATATTTGGACACTTTAAACTAGAGTAGTAGAGAATATCTTTTTTTTGTTTATTTTGAAAATTAAACAACAGGTTTTTTGTACATACCTACAGTAACTCCTTAAAGGATGAGATGCATTGAAGTTGAATGAGTGCTACAATGTGCTGTTAGCTAAAGAAGTGTTCTTGTTCACACTAGAAGACTAGAAGACTAGAAGAAGTGCATAATGGCAAGGAACAAGCAACATTAAGTTTTCTTCATGTTGTCGCAAAATGCAGGAAATGTTGTGTTCTAAAGAGGATTTCATTTTTCAATTTTTTACCCACCCCCCACAAAAACTGCACTATCTTGGTGAGTACTTCTTTGGCAACCAGCATTTGGCAACCTGAAACTTGCAACTTATGCACATATCAGATTAAAAATATACCTTGGCATTATCCATTCACAAACTACTGGTAGTAATACTCATTACCCCATACATGTACAGATCCACTGTATTTGTCCATGATAAGAACTACAGTATATTACAGTGTACATGTATATAGTTGTCTGTCCATTTATACCAGTTGACCGAGGTGTTTTTGAATATTTGTGTTTTAATAAACTTGTTCGATATATTTTATTTTATGCTTTAAGTACTACATGAAGAATTGGTTAACAAGGACAAGAACAACAAACACACAAGCTACATATCAGGTAAGTTATTAAATGAATAATAATAATAATAATAATAATAATAATAATTAATAATAATTAATAATAATAACAATTATTAATAATAATAACAATTATTAATAATAATAACAATAATAATAAAAATAAAAATAAACATATGAAAAAATTATTTAATGATATTAATGATATTTATTTAGTATTTATTTAACATTACTCTGTGTACTTTGCTGTTGCATGTATGCAGATTAACACGCAGATACAAAACAAAAGATTTGATATCGAACGTCTGATTTGTGTTGAAGCACAACAATTTAGTTAGTGTTACTGCTTGTTTTTACAATAAATAAATGCATATGTTAAGTTTGAGCTACCTAGTAGACTAATACACTGTATATTATTTATCAGAGAGAGCTTTCCTTTAGAAGTTTACTAAACATCACTGTAAATACAAAAAAGAAACATTTACAGTTTGGTCAATTTACTGTTTTTGGAAGCCTGAGTAGCACATCCCCACCAAGCCAAGTGCTTTAATTCCACAGTATTAGGCTCCTAATTTCAAAAAATAGAATTTGGTTACTTTGAAACTGAACCTGGCATCAGTGACCATCACAATAACCATGATAAATCTTTAGATCTATGAATACAGTTAAGTTTCAAGCAAGCTACCGTTAGTGCAATGACTAACCTTTGGACTGTATTGTATTGTTTATTTTTTCCTGACTAGAACCATGGTTCAACATGTATCTGGAAGACAGAAGACCTGTGGTGTTGAACCACAATCCATTTATGGCAATGAAACAGGATCCAGTGGCAGAAAACAATGACCGGGTACAAGAATTTCAAAAAAATTGATTAATTTTTTAGAAGTTTTTCAGCTATTTTTCCTTTTATGGAAAGAAAATATTTTCATACACACATATGACCTTTATGCAGGCTAACTGTCTGTTAGTCTACAGCACTCTTATGTACCTTCCACATAATATGATTATGTTTAGGGTTATGTTTTAGTTAGATAAAGCTTAACATTGGAATATTCTTGTTGCAGTTGGTTAGAGCCACTAATGTTCTTGCTGCTATAGCCAAGCTAAAGCTCTCACTGGATGACTTAGTGCTTGAACCAGATATCTTTCACCTCAAACCACAAAGAAGTGACACAGACTGGTTTAAAAATGTTATAAGGTACATGTATATGTATATGTATTATATGTGTACGTATTAACTACATACATGTAGTTTAGTGAAACATGGACGATTTTATAGTACAATTTTAATGTATACTTGTCATTCTTAGGTGACATAACACTACGGCATAAAGTTAATTTGAAAAATAAAACCAAAAAAGTCCACAGGGTTCATTTATTCCATAAAGGTGTATATACAAGCGTGTATGCGTATCCTGTATCGTATTCCATTATTTTTTGGACTGAAATCCCTTTGTTAGACTTCTTATTAAATGTTAAAAGCTGACTTTATTAAATAATTAATCAAAACTTAATTGTGAAGAGCTGCATTAGATTTGAAATGTATCTGCAAATAATGAAGTTGAGGACATAGCCGGATTTCTTAAGTACGTGTACGCTAAACGCATGGTTCAGTTGCGTAAGTTGTACGCTAGACGTGGTCCGCCATCAGATGTTGTAAACACTGAGAAATTTTGTGGAACATATTTTTCAGACGAAAAAGCGAACGTCCGACGTAGGGTTTAACGCAACTTAATTAAGGAACTCGCGTAGATAAGTTCTTGAGATTTGGACTTTTGTTATCAAGGTTAATTCATGAACTGGTAGTGCTTCACCTGTAACAGTTTTTTGCATGTAAAGATTGCAATGAAAAGCAAATTGTTTTTCTACACTGTAATCGGTAAGGTACTGTACCTCCTGTGCCACATAACCAACTTTGGTGTTTCGCACAGTACTATACAGATACAGATACACATGCAGTTTGTGATAGCCGAAGGTTTTGTTGAAGACTGCTGAAATGAAGCAATTAAAAGTGAACTTGTGAAGTGTAAGTATTGAAAGACTATGCTCAGCTTATCCAATAAATTTATTTTCTATTTTAGGTTTGCTCCTAAAAAGTTTGCCTGGTACGGCGCTTTCCTGGTCCAAGCGTTTCCCCTGGACATGAGTCAATACCCTAGACTTTTCTCATCGACAAGGATTCCTCAGCAGAACAAAGACCGATTAGCGATGTTTGAAGGCACTAGACACGTGCTGGTTATGTACAAAGGCAACTTCTATATCTTTGACCTCGTCACAGCAGATAGTAAGTACCGATTAGCCTGAAGTTGAGGCCCGCGCTTTCTGTTCAGTCGCATTTTACGGCTTGAAATTTTGTATATATTTTTTTGAAGCTTCAACCCATTCATTGTTTTTTTCAGAGTCAGTGGTTCCTGCCTCAACTATTTACAACAGTTTGAAGCACATCGTCTCGGGTGCTGCCCCTGTAGCGCGTCACCCGGTGGGAGTCCTGACGTCAGAGGAGAGGAACACCTGGGCGACAGTGCGACAGTCGCTTGAGGCTGTTCCAGGCAACAGTGAGGTGTTGGAGCTCATCGACAGTGCGATGTTTGTGCTGTGTCTTGATGACGTTGTCGCAACAAATCCAGCCGAACTGACCCGGGTGTTCCTTCATGGAGATGGTGCCAATAGGTCTGTAGGCATGTATATCTGCGATCGTAATTCCTGCACTATTCACATCGTGACCGACCACAGCAAAGTCAAGCCAAACAACAGTATACATCACTCAGCATAACATGTGTGACACTTACAACGTACATAGTCGTGTACATAAATTGCACCTATCCATTCATAATGTGAGTGTTGATATTAATGTTACTGCTGGTGTTGGTGTTTATGTTAATGATAATACTATTATTAGTGTTAGTGTAGAGGTTAGTGTTAGAGTTTATGTTAGTATTAACAGTGACTTCAAACAAGCATAACTCCGGTGCGCCTTGTCCAGTGCAAAGGCTTGAAATATTCCCTTTTAACCTAAAACACCGTGTTCTTTTACAAACAGGTGGTTTGACAAGTCTTTTTCGATAATCATCGCCAAAGATGGTAGACTTGCTGTTAACTTCGAGCACTCGTGGGGAGACGGTGTGTGTGTTCTTCGGTTGTTTAATGAGGTTTGGAAAGAGACAACGTCCCGCCCTGCCTTCACTCCAGAGACTGTACGACACTCGAGTGGAGAGACCTCTGTGAGAAACCTTGAGCTTCATCTGACTCCCGAACACGAGAGAGCCATCACTGTAGCCCAGAATAAGTTCAACGCGGCTGTTGAAAGTCTTGACATCCAATCCAAGGAAGTCACGTTCATGAGTAAAAAGTACATCAAGCAGAAGAAGTTGAGCCCCGATGCTGTCATGCAGCTTGCTTTCCAGGTTTGATTCGAATTGTTTTAGTTTTGGACGGATTTTTAGCTCCTTTGGGGCTAACCATTAGATTTCGAAGTTGGTGGAAGAATGATTAATTTTTCTTCTGAAAGTATACATAAAAGTTTTGACATTTAAACTTGGTTTGGAGAGGCTCGCGGTGTGATCAAAATTCTAATATCAGTCATCGATTCATTGAAAAGTGACTAACTCGCCCCATTCGATGCATACAAAACAAAACCAGTAACACAGTGATCCGTTGTTTGAAAGAACACGAGGAAACCACGTCTTACTAATAAGAAACAAATTTACTCATGCTTGAAATGTAGGTTCTGATTCATGCTCATAATTACTCATGTTTATTTACAAGCTGAAAAAGGAAAGAGTTGCCTCGCCTCGCCTTGCGCCGTGTGGCATTGTATTGTATTGTATTGTGTTGTATTGTATTGTACTGTTTTGTGTTGTGTTGTATTGTATTGTATTGTATTGTGTTGTATTGAATTGTAGTCGCATGATTAATCCCAAGTTGCACGAGCAAGTCATTTAATTGCTTGTTTAATGATATGCTTTCATTAAAGAATACTCTGTTCCGTTTTGATTACGAACCGTCGCGTAAAACTCCTCGAGCGTTGCTTTCAACTGTTGAGGTTTGTAACTTTTGAATGCTGTCATCATGTCCTGACTTATTTGCCCAAGATTTCCACATTTTGAGCCAGTTGCTTGTACTTGCCACTGTGTTCTTATTGAATTAGGTCTTCGTTGCACTCGGCAAACCTGGCTGCCATTTTGTTTGTTTGCAACCAGTGCAAATGACATGTTATTGCACTGTTTTTGATTTGTATTCGCGCTGATTGGGATTAACAGAGGGGCTCTCAGATTAGTTACAGTAATTTTGCTCTGCATAATATTAACACTAAAGTCTTTCTGAAGCAAGCTTAAATGTAATAGAAAGCCCAAAGGGTGTAGAGGAAAAGCGGTTGTCAATTTGACTCGTACTTGTTTTTCATTTCACTTGCAATTGTGTCTGTGGTTGCAACTGTGGTGTGAGCTATTGGTTTAACGTCTTTTGTACTGCAGATTGCGCACTACCGTCACAAGGGCTACTTCGTGCCAACCTACGAGTCCTGCAGCACAGCAGCCTTCAAACACGGACGCACAGAGACCATCCGCCCGGCTAGCAACGCCACTGTGGCGTGTGCTGAGGCTTTTGATCCGTCGCGTAAGGCGAGCGTGGACGAAATGCTTGAAAAAATTAAAGCGGCCACTGACTGGCACACCAAACTCACCAAGGAAGCTGCTATGGGTATGTACAATGTGATAAGACCTCAGACTGCCAATCAGGGGATCCAATGCTCAATCCCCGGCCTGGTTAACAGAGACGTTAAGTCGTTGGTCTAGTCTCTTGATATAATGTTGGTTCCGTCCATAGAAAGAGCAAGTACAACAAATCAGCGTTGTTGTGGTAGAGGAGGTGCTCTTCAATTGAGTGTACAAGTAGTTTGTCTGATATTGATTATTAACAATACTAGTTGGAAGAGTGTATGTAGCGCCTACCCCCCCCCCCCCCCCCCCCCCCCCCCCCCCCACCCAA
>JAOBYE010360869.1:0-14772 GCA_025403585.1 Parazoanthus swiftii
ACCCCCCCCCCCCCCCCCCCCCCACTCACACAAAATGTATGCTTTCCATACTACAAATTAACTTTGTGATTTGTTTGCAGGAGCGTCCTGTAGTTACAGTTATGTCACATGGGAGGACCGGGTGATGTCACCGGGATATGCCGCACCTTACGGGTCAGACCTAGACTGTTATTGGAACATAACTGTGTCTCCTGGTAGCGTCATCAAATTGGAGTTTGTGGACTTGGAGGTAATTCCAGTTTTGTTTTGTTTTCCAGTTTTGTGTAGATTGGTCTACTTAAAGATGATTCGAATTTTTTTTATACTGAGAAAATAGTCGATTAGAAAGTTTAGCTATTTTGGCAAACTATCAAGCTCGTATTCTTTTGCTTAAAGGAATGTCGTGTAGCTACTAGTTGTGCTTCCAATTTAATCTTTGAAACCTTTCTTACGTGTAAAATAGTACGGTGTTAGGCTTGGTTTTTCCCGGATGGAAGAAACCGGAGGGCCTGAGTAACAATACCCCCCATTGTCGGGGAGGGACCACAAACCCAATTAGCATACGAACCCAACGGGAATGGGATCCAGGTCACATTGCAAACAGTGCCAGTGCGACGCCAAACTGATTTGTTGTGCCCTTAACTTCATTAGTCGCTGACAAATAATAAATAATAAATAATTGGTTTGAGGCCAGTGTGTGCGAGGTTAGCGCAGTTGGTAAGATCTCTGACTGCCAACCAGAAGGTCCCGGGTTCAATCCCTGGCCTGGTCGAGGGTTGAACTTTGGGCAACCTTCGCCACACCGTCCGTGGACAGGGACGTTAAGCCGTTGGTCTAGTCTCTCGACGTTCTATCGGGGAACTTAAAAGAATCCACGCACTCGTCGGTAAGAGTAGACCAATGCCGGTGTTGTGGTCGGCTAATAATCCTCACAGTGAGGGTGGCCGTAAAAGGGAAAAATATGAAATATTTGAGGCGCTTGATAGACCGGATCCCACTAATAGCTATTAACTTCAATCCTTCCACATTCTCCTTATGCGATGTCAGCACTCACTCGCTCAGGTGTTCAAAGGAAGGGTTGGTTGGAATAGCAGATAAAAGTTGTGGTTCACTCTCTCCGACAATGTTCCACTTGTCTAAAGGGCTTGAAGTATCTTCATGCTGTATACATAACAGTTGAATAAATGGGTAGGTGCTATTTCGGGTGTCGCGCTTGCTTGAATTGCTTATTGGGTCATCACGCTTAGCCGTTCTAACTTTGGGGGTTCTGCGTTGTGCCATCAAGATGGCTTGCCTTTCACCTCAAGGATAATCACCATGACACACAACACAGATCCAAGGATGGTTAAATCACATTTCACTCTCTTTTGTCATTCTACTCTCACTTTACTATCTTCTACTTTCAGCTTTCTAGTTACGTGAACAGCCAGGTATGCCAAATGAACTATCTTATAATTACATCTTTTGTTAATGTTTACCATACTGCATCGCACTACAGTTGGTATCGCTATGTATCATATTTATATCGTATCGTAACCTGTTGTGTTGTGTTGTGTAGTGTTGCATAGTGTAGTATTTTACTTCAAAAATAATTTTTATTACCAAACCGCGCGTTACTATTGGTTAGATTCCATCACGAGATATCCTTCGCAGGGCAAATATCAGCGAGTACACCAGTACAGTGCATATATCCCTGACGAAGAGAATTTTCCTAAGCAGATAGATTTTCCTATAATTTATTGCAATGTTTTTTCTATTCCGGACTTTCAAAACACCTTTTCCAAGTCCATTCCAACCAATCCAATGACTGCTTTTCTTAATCTGAAATCGAGGCTTGTCACGGCAAACTTCAACTGCCATTTTGAACAAACTTCAAACCGCGGATTGGAATCAATGCATTGTTAAACCTTGCTAAATAGTTAATACTTTCTCTAAACCATCACTGTGAAGAATTCTAAGGGAGAAGTTTCAGAAGATAATGCTACGACAGTAGCAAAATTAGGTAAGCAGCAAGTTTTGAAATCAAATGTTTTTGTTATAGCAAGACTCTGCCGGAAAGCTTTATTTGTTCGAGTAAACTGTTAAGTCATACACAACACGAAAGAAGAATGAGTTCATTCAGGTTTTCGAAATCAATTTGTAGACATTACTTAAGAACAAGAGATTTACTGAAGTTTGTAGTTACCACTGTAAAACGCGGCGGAGTATTGTTATTTAAGTTTGAATCGGAAAACAAACTAGTTTGGGTTTTAATTATTCATTGTTCGACAGTTTTTAAAATGTCCGCTTTAATACTTTTCAAAACACTCTTTCTGAAGCAAACGTTGCCTATAGCATCTTCGCCCAAATATATCTTTGACATGTTTTGGAAAAGCAATGGTTTCCAAGTACATTTCATTATAAAGTACTGAATAAAACCGTCAATTGTATCAGCATAAGTCAGGTTTTGTTAGCAGATCAATGCAACTTCATATGCGCGTGTCAACTGTCTCGAATGAAAAATTATTGTTGAATCTAAAAATTAATAAATTACTTCCATGGTATATATTGTATTGAGTTTATACAGTCCCTCGGCTTCCAGGATGTCCTCCAAGTCTCTTATTTGCCCTCGACTTCGTCTCGAGCAAATGTTCACTTTTCGGAGAACTTCTCAGCCTCGCGGGCCTGTATAACTCAATACAACATACCACGGAAGTAGTTTATTCACAAAATAATGTATGGGGTTATCCGTTTTAAGTGATTTCCTTTAAACGAAATTTGCTTACATTTCTAGGTCGAGGTTAGTGGCGGGTGTCAGTTCGACTATTTGGATATCAGAGATGGACTTTCAGTCTCGGCTCCCTTAATCAAGAAGCTATGCGGCATTATTAATCCTCAGTCAAAGGTGTTTTATTCCACGAACAACACCATGTTGCTTCACCTTCATACTGATTCTTCCAACAACTACAGGGGCTTCAGTGCAAATTTTAACGGTGCGTTTCAACTGTGAAAGTGACTGAGGAAATGTTAACATAAAAATAAACAATCACGAAAAGATCCAAACGTTTCCATGCACGTTATACGCTTATCATGTTTTGTTTCTTACAGGCGTGTGCGACTTGCAGCTCAATGCTCCGGCAGGAGTGATTGCCTCACCAAACTATCCCAGTCACTACCCGCACAAACTACGTTGCGTTTGGCTCATCGACTTAGGCCCCGGCTATGACGTAACCGTTGTTTTTTGGGACTTTGATGTTGAGGAAAGTAAGAAGTGCAACTTTGATTATGTAATGATTCAGGACGGCAAGGACGCTGATTCTACTGTCATTGGTCAGTTCTGCTCGTCCACAGTCCCCCCTGCTCAAACGACCAAGGGCCCAATGAGGGTCTCGTTTATTTCGGACGGAGACCGACACTTGACAGGTTTTACGACAACTTACACCGCTAAAGGTTGGTATTTCTTAGAGTAATTTTGTACAATTGTTGGGACAAATGTTTAAGGGTTAGGGCCGATTGTACACGAGTTTAAAAGTCTAGGGGACGAGGGGAAGTGCCTCGCTGCAAATAAAGAGCAATGCTTGTCGGAACATTTGAATGGATTCTCTAAAAGGTACCAATCTAGGCGTGGCTCAAGCTAGTTTTACCCGAAAGGGTAAATAAGAAAAGTACAGATGAAGTTTACACATATAAAAATAAGAAGTTCTGATCTTGTGTTTTAAAATGTCATTTTTGCATCACTAAAGAGAAATTTGCTCATTACAAACTTTTCACCTTAAGCACTTTTTGTGGTTCCAAGACGGCGATTTCTATCCCGAAAAGGTACGGCAAGGCTCTACATCCATTTTTGTAGGTGTCTTAAATTTGCTGAAATTATACTAAATCAATACATTTCCAACGTATAGTTATGAATACATGTATTCTTATACACACACACAGATACATACATACAAACATAAATATTTGCATACAAACATACATATTACATACATACATACACACATGTATACATACGCACGTACGTACTTGTACACAAACAAGACTGTTCTCGTAAAGTGAATTCTTTCTAAAATATATATTTTTTTCTTGAATGCAACAGATCGTAACGAGTGTCTGAGACCGGACACTTGTCATTCAAACGCGACTTGTGCGAACACAGACGGCTCATATGTGTGCACCTGTCTGTGGAGTTACACGGGCAATGGGAAAGACTGCGTATGGTACAGAGGTAAACTTACGTCCCTCGCAACACAAACACATAAGCTAATGTGAATTTTCGTCAACTAAAATCCTGTCGATAGGAGAAATATTTCTTGTCACACAAGACAGTCACACAAACTTATGATGAAAATTCGAATCCAGTTACTTGTTTTGTCGACTGAATCAAACATGATTTTATCACAAACACATCTATCTATCAGTCTAGACAGTCACTTAAGCTGAGCAGCAGAATGCACTGCATATGCGCGCAAACGCTTTGTCGCATGTACAAACGCTGTTTGTATGTCACACAACTTATTTTCACGTGTGTTTAAACTCTCGATTCTATCCAACCTACTCGTCTATTGAATTAATTAAAGAGATATAAGCGCGACACGAAGATTGTGGAGTGGTAATGATGTATAGGGCTTGATGTGATAAGTAGCTGTGTCAGCTAGTTTGTTTGTTTCTCCCACTAACGCTATAGCAGTATGTGAGTCCAACACTTGATCGTCTGATCCACGTTAGAATTGGACAAGCTGTGATCTTGTGCAGCACTCTGATCACTTGGCTTCAAAACCAGCCCAATATCAACTTTTTTCGTTGTGTAGAATTCGATGAGTGTGCGAAGGGAGTTCATAACTGCCACGCAGACGCAAACTGCATCGACACCAGGACGTATTTCCAGTGTCGTTGTAAACCGGGATTTCTTGGTGATGGATTCAAATGTACCGGTATGAATAGAACATCCTTGTACTTAATTCTTTGTCTTAAATTAAATTTGTGCAACAGTGAAATAAAATCCCTACCATCACACCCGGGAAAAGTCAAATGAAGCCCCCGACCATCCCACCCGGGACAAGAAGGGTCTATTGGGGCTTTTTTCCCCTGTAATTATGCTAGTGGGTGCGCTTTTAGACAAGAAAGAACCTCCATTCACGTACCCTGGGGGCAAGCGTGAGTGTTTTTATGCCGTTATAAACATATGTATGCCACGGGAGGTTTGGAAATTCCCTAGGTTTAGTTTTGTGTCAAATGACAAGTGAATTTAACTGGTTGTCATTGGACGGGCGCTAACATGTTCGAAATTATTTAAAACGTCAATGAATATCACTAGGTGTGCTTGCATTGAGAGATACCAGAGTTTCACAGTTTTATCTTTGATATCCATTGAATCGTCGGATGATTCCTTTTGACCAGTTAACTGGCAGGTGAACCATCAATTGTCACCCATCAGAATACCTAAAAAAATGATTAAGTAGAGTTCTTGGTTCATGTGTAGTAGCAAATTTACTCTGAACAGCATTGGAAGACGTTTTTAACCTTGAGGAGGTGTTGTCCTTACTGAAATCGCTGAAATAATTATAACAATCGTGAACGGGATTTTCCTGTTTGCAGATGTAAACGAATGTACCACGAATCTGGTTAATCATCGTCACAACTGTCACCAGAATGCATCATGTACAAATACCCACGGGTCATTCACGTGCGCCTGTGTTAGCGTGTACACAGGAGATGGCGTCAACTGTGTAGGTAAGTAGTCATGTCGTCACAGAGTGAATGCGTGTTGCCATGCACACAAGATGCATTATCAAATGTGTATCTATGCCATTGCTTTTGCAGCTAATTGAACACATCCAATTCTTACTGCAGCTTAGTCCGATAAAAACAAATTGCAGAAGCGGGGTAATTTGCACACTCATTTTAGGGACTTTAAAAAATGGCAGCAGGTTTTTGACAACTCTATGTTTTCGTGACTTGAAGAATTTTCTTACCGATACTCTATGGTATGGTGTGATTAGCTCTGGAAAAAATGAAACGCATTAGTGGGAAGGAATGTTCTCATTTACATTATTGTTTGTAAAGGCGTTCTTCAGTTTGTTCACAAACTTGACGAGCTGGTATGCATAAAATCCACCATTTTCCTATCGATTTTTTGGAAGGAATTAACACGTATATCCAAAGTTTAACCAAAGTGGCTCATTTATACAAAACCAAGAAGCATAAAGAAGGAGTTTGAGCTCAAAATAAAAATTATTTTTTTAAAAATGCGTCAACTGCATTTTTTCAAAAGTTTGTGGACTCGACCGGAGGAGTTAGGATAAAATACTAAAACAATTGATGTAAACTCTATTGAAATCAATTCCTTTAAAGTCGACGGAAATCCATTGTTTGAAATAGGCCTTACTAACTGACTAACAGACCAATTTCGATGTACCAAAATTCAGCCTGAAACAGACATTAGCACGAGGCTTATTCTCAAGAGCCTAATGTTGATGTCTTTTGTTTCAGACTGAATTTTATTGGTTTACTACTAGCTTTGGGGAAAAATAGCTAATTTGCTCTCTTACTACTGATGTAGCTCAGTACAAATGTAAATATATTTTGTAATTGCATCATTGCAGATATAAACGAGTGCAATGTCAGCACACACGACTGTCACAAGGACGCTGACTGTATCAACACTGATGGCTCATTCCGCTGTGCGTGTAAGACTGGGTTTTCGGGTAACGGAACACACTGCAAAGGTGGGTCAAGGAAACAGTACCAATGGAAGTTAATACTTTCCCTCTTTGTTTAATAATCATTCTGCAGTCGATGGATAAAATAGCGAGCGCGGTTTCCTTTTCCCGTACGCTGGAGCTTTCAACAGTTTGGTTCGGCAATCTTTCACCAAAAGAGCACAACTATGAAATTATGTCTTATCTTCAATAAAAATTATTTGGCCAAAGTATGAATAGCTCAATTACGCCTTTCAATATGGATCAGTAGCTCACTGCATTTTCCTTCGATTAGAACTGGGACTATGTGAGTTATACATGCCTCTATCAAGTATTTAGTAACCCATAATAATGTAGAACAGAAGTGTAAATTCACAGGTTGATCTGCTACTGGCAATTCTAAAAAGGAAAGACAAAAATACAGAATCTGTAAGTGATGATCAGATTATGCTCTTATTATTTGTTTCTACAATGACATGCTGGTCAGTAGAAGAAACTGATTTTGAGGATAGAACTCTTTCCATCTCTCAACCTGGTCCTCAGATGGAAATAAACTGGAAAAAATATGAACTCCCAAACCTGTGAGTGACGATTAATTTTTGTTGTATTAGAAAATAGAATGAAGCAGAACAATCACCCTTTACATTAGTCGTGCTTATTAATGGAACACTCTCAGCATTCATGTAGTTAAGGAACCCAATCTACCAGCTGACTAAGTGGGGTAAAGAGGATTAAGGGATGTTACGATTTGTTTACCTTTGTTACCAAGTATAACTCTTAATTTATCACAGTCAGAAATTAGACATTAAGTTATTAACTAAGCAGTCAATTAGTTCTTAACTGTTTTTGAACTTGTAAATCTTCGTTGTTATGACAATTGAAACAAACCGAGGTCGAACTTTTTTTCATATAATTTTAACCACCAAGGAACGAGGAAGCTTAGTTGTAGATCATTCAAGAACTTTCAATACCGTTTCGTGTTTTGTAGACCTCCTAATTTTTAGTAAGACAAGTTGATCAGTATGTTTAATACAATGAACCACATCAGTTTAAACGTTTAATATCTTAAGAACTACTATTTCGAAGAAAGATACAATTTATGTCACCGTAATAAGTTCGACTTGATTGTAACTGGATAGTTGGAAACAAGAAGCAATGTGTTACTCTTTTTCTCTCAAGTTGTTATGGATAGTTTCAGTAAAATCTAGGTAGTTCGTCTAAGGAATTCGAAGTTGTCGAGAATATGGTAAATAACTGACTAGAGTTTAATTTTACTTCAGACATCGACGAATGTGTGGTGGGAACACACTCCTGTCATGTTGACGGAATATGCACAAACACCATCGGCTCATTTACTTGCGTCTGTAAAATCGGCTACACTGGGGATGGAGAACGGTGTGCTGGTGAGTTGGTATACAACATGAGCTGTACCTAAGAGACCAGCATAAACTGCAGGGGTTGCGGGTAGGAAAATATTGTGTGCATTAGGGGTGGAAGGACTGATAAGATTGTGTTGGTGAGTACGCCATTAGCTGTGCGTATAAGACAGACATAAACTGCAGGGGAGTGTAAGGACTGAACTGTGTACACTGGGGATGGAGGAGAATTTGTCGGTAAATTTGACGTGATATTAGCTGTGCGAGACAAACATTATTTATCGGTTAAGGTGGGAAAAGACGGTACACCGTTTCGAAAGGGAACGCGTTGGTTGGTAAATCAGCCGGCACCATTGGCTGTGCGTAGGGAACAAACATGAAATATAATAAGGGGAGGGCGAGGACAGATCGTATACGCTGGGGACGGGTATGGGTGGATTGCGGATGCAAAAGAAACAAACATAAACCACAGAAGCAGGACGGACGCCAGATCGTATGTACGGGAACATATATTTCTGTTGGTAAATTGTGGAATAAACTGCAAAGAAGTGATTTGGACTCAGTGAATAATTGTGAACGCAGTGAGAATAAGTTAAGTGTGTGTAAACGTGTTATAAAGAAGCGTCCGTGTTCCTTTGACTTCTGGAAACAATTTTTGTGAGAAAAGCTAGTTGTTTGTATCAACGAGAAAATGTTTGGCCGTCAGTTGACGTTTCAAATGTTGTTCCCTTATTGGGGCAACCTGACAGACATTTGTTGTCACGAAAGGCTAATGTTCGAAATATCAGCCCATTTAATAAAAGCAAAACAAGTTGTCAAGGCAAATTGACTTTGTTTTTCTCATTACTTTAAAAAGAATAAAATTTTTTACAGATATAAACGAATGTGTGACAAAGGAGCATGACTGTCACACTGACGCCAACTGTACCAACACCAAAGGCTCGTTCTACTGCACCTGTCATACTGGATATTCAGGAAATGGAGTCACATGTGCAGGTAAAGATGTCAACAGCCACAATGTTTAAGCTTCCAACGTTTTTTCTGTTCAGCTTTCATCACAGCATTATATTCAAGTTGTAGAAGTTTTCGTTTAATTTAGTTAAACTTAGAGATATGGCTAATGATTAAACATAACAGAGTCAAACGGAATGTTGTGGCTTAACTTTGAGAGTTTGTTGTTGTTTGCAAAGGATCCTGCATAGTTCGCAAGTCATCCTGTTTAGTGCTTTCTAAATAAGTGGGAACTCGAAAATCTGAATTGAAGTAACAAGATACTTACTTAATATCGTCTGATTATGTAACAGATGTGAACGAGTGTGAAATTGGATCTTTAGCACCCCACCATAACCGTTATCGCCACAACTGTCACGCTGACGCCAACTGTACCAACACCAAGGGCTCGTTCTATTGTACGTGTCATACGGGATATTCAGGAGATGGGGTCACGTGTGTGGGTTAGTACAACACATTATAATCAATGTTGCGTTACAATCATGTAGCAGTTAGCATTAGGCGGCATTAATACTTTGGACAGTAAGTTATAGCTGCCACAGCTCCATGAATGAGGTAGCTGCCAAATTTATTTATTTAGAAATGATATCCTAGACTGCAAAAAGGCCTTCCTTCGTTAGAGTTTGAAAGTTAGGGTGTTTGAGCGAGTTTTTCACGCGATGTGAAATAAGTGAACAGGGCGAGGGAGAAGTTGCGCCCTTTTTTCTAGGTCAGCTGACGTGCACATGTCCCTCGTCCCGTTCTTCCTTTGGACGAACGCGCGCCAAATTTGCTGACAGACCCAAATTTTCAGGTCTGTAGCGAAGAAAAGGGGTAGCCTCCAAAGCTAAGGCGGTTGCTTTGGAGGCTAAAGAAAGGAGCTGTTTTGTAGTTTGGTATAAGTATACAAAACCAAAACGCAACCCCTTTAAGATTTCGAAATCTGTGTTCTTATCTTGAAGACGTCTACGAATGCATGAAAAGTGCACTTTTATCCTAACTTTCACGCAAAGTCCAACTGTTTATATATACAATATGTTTTCAATTAACAGATATAGACGAGTGTCTGCCGCATGGATCCTTAGCGTCCAACTATCAACGTTATTATGACAACTGTCACGCTGACGCCAACTGTACCAATACAAAGGGCTCGTTCCACTGCACCTGTCATACGGGATATTCAGGAGACGGGGTCAAGTGTGTAGGTATGTTTCTATTCAGAAGTGGGGGTCATAATTTTAGTGCCATTTGATTTTTGGTGCAATTATTGTTTTTCATTGTTTTTCATTCATCTCCCTCACACAATTGAGGAGCTTGCCCTGGACCATCCAAGAAATTTGTGCTTTTGGCACTCGTACTGTGCCTCCCCCTACATAATTTCTTGATATATTTTTAAGACCACGTGATTTTATTATATGCCATCATCGCGAACTGCATTTGCTTCTTGAGCCTGTTATTAGACTTAACTAAAGAAATAATGTAAGATGACTAGCGTCTAAGATCGCGTTTTTTTCCCAAAATATAATAGACATAAAGATTTAAAACATTTGACACTCTCAATTCTTTGTAACTAAAGGGATAAAAAGCGGTAAAGTGATTGGGGCACGCTGAAAACTAAAGCTTTAAGTAGTACTACTTGATTTTGAAAATATTCTGCTTGGAAAGTCTGCATGAAAGAAAGGAATAGACATTAGACGAAAACAAGTCAACCGTCATCTGAGTCTTGAAAGTTTACGGCTGTAAAACAATTTGTGAAAGATATGCAGATTGCAGATTATGAGGGGGAGGGCAGAGCTGGTGTCATAATTTTTTCCTCAGCTATAAGGAGATGGGGATGAAGGGAGGCTCGTAACCTTAAGTACTAGTACAAGTGAAGAGTCCTTGCACCCTCGTAATTAGTGATGCATCCCTTCTTACATTGTTGATGTACTTCAGGGAATCGTCAGTGGCCCGACACAGTATAGAACAGTGCATTATATTCGAAACGGTCGTTTTCCCTTGCTTAGTTCCATCTACTTGGTACCATATCCAATTTGTAGGAGAAATGTAAGCATGCACTTGTGCCTCGGTGTCCTTTTGAGTGAGGCAGTTCCAGGTTCTGGCACCTACTTGGTACCGTTTTCTTTCCTCTAAACTGGGCCCAGATCTTACTATTCAGATGCCCATTCTTTGTTGTTGTAGATATTAATGAGTGCACTTCCATGACACACAACTGTCACGCTAACAGCCGCTGTACGAATACCAAGGGCTCATTCGATTGCACATGTAACGTTGGTTATACCGGTGATGGTGTCACGTGTACAGGTACGTCGGTTGTTTAGTGTCTTAGATACATCATATTCAATTGATATAGGCTAAAAACTAACGGTGCAGTAACGCAATTAATATCAGCAGTAGGCTTATTAGTATGAATGAGTGCGAGTGTGACTGCAATTGTGAGGGTTATGTGATAGCGATTTTGAGTGAGAGTGCGATTTTGAGTGAGTTGGGCAGTGCTATAGAGACTGCGATCATACGAAACCCATCCCGTACTGAAGGAAACATTTGCCAACTTTGGTTCTTGCCTGCCATATTTAATGAACTACCCATTTAGCATGCGCAGTGTATATTTAATAAGCTTCTCGAGAAACTAATGTACTATAGGCTAATGGATTTTCTCGATAAAAATAAAGTGTTATGTAGTGGACAATTTGGTTTTCGAACTAAGCACTCAACAAGCCATGGTATCTTGCTAATCACAGACAAAACTCAAAAAGCAATTGAGAGTAAGCTGTTCTCTTGTGGAATCTTTCTTGATTTATGTAAGGCCTTTGATACTGTAAATCATAATATATTACTCAGGAAACTTGAAAATTATGGAATTAGGGGATTAGCAAATCAGTGGTTTCATTCTTACCTATCAAACTGAAAACAGTTTGTATCAATTTGCAATTGTCAAATCTGAGGAACTTCTAATTACCTGTGGAGTACCACAGGGATCTGCTTGGCCCACTACTGTTTCTTCTATATACAAACGATCTTAGTAATTCAGCCAAAGATATGGAATTCCATCTCTTCGCAGATGACTCAAATCTTTTGTCTTATGGCAAGAATCTGCAGACTCTTGAACTGAATTTGAACAGAGACTTTTAAAATTAATGTTAATCAGTGGCTGTGTGCTAACAAGCTCTCCCTAAATATCGACAAATCTAATTTTAAAGTTTTTCGCCCACCGCAGAAAAAAATAAATTACAATATTAACTTGAAAATTGACAATAAAGACATCAAAGAAGCGAAAAGCGTCAAATATTTAGGAGTTTACAAAGACTGCAATTTAAACTGGAAAGAACACATACTTAAAGTCTCAAAAAAGCTGGCAAGAGGAATTGGCATTTTACTCAGTTAACTACGTCACTTTGTAAACCTAGCAACACTAGTGTAAGTTTACCACTCCATTATATACTCTTTTCTTACATATGGCAATATAGTCTGGGGTAATACATACAGCAGTAATCTTCAACCACTGAACATACTTTAAAAAAAAGCTATAAGAATCATTACATTCTCTGACTTCAGAGCTCACACTTCGCCTATTTTTAAACAACTTAGCTTATTGAAGCTTTGCGACAACTGCACTTTTTTTGTATCAGTACAATAAGGGCATTCTCCCTAATCTATTCACTGATTTTTTTACACCTGTAAGGAGCAAACATCAATACCAAACGCGCCTAGCATGTAAGTCAACCTTCTCACTTCCAACTATTCGAACCAATTACGGAACTTTTAATATAAGATTTATGGTTCCAAAGTCTGGAACAAAATCGATTAGTCTCTAAAATCCATGGCTGCTGACCTATTTAAACGGAATCTGAAAAAGCAATTTATTGCTCAATACTAACCATGCTTGACAATTGTGTTTCTTAACGTTCCATCCTGCTTTCACTATATTGATAAAAATTTCTTTCTTGTCTACCTTTGATAGCTCATAATTTCTTGTTATGTCCTTGTTTCATTCTGACATTTTTTTCTTTTTTTTTGTGTGTGTATTCAATCTAGCTGTGTGATTTCAACTAATTAGCACTATTTTATATCAGCTGACCCTTTATAAAATTCAATTCTTTCTTTAAAGGTCATCTTTCTAGATTAGCCCCTATGGTTATTATAGATGACCTGCACTAAAACCCTGTAAATATTTCCTCACTTTCGATTTTCGTTTTTCGGAAACTTGTATTAATATTAAATCTAGAGTGCTAAATACATTGTTGTTGTTGATGTTGTTGTTGCAGTGTGAGCGACTTCGATGCCTCTTACCCAATACTAAATTTACTTATATCCCGTTAGGTGCAAAAATGCGCAAAATGTGTTGTTTTTAACCGGAGACAAAAAGCAACTGCAAATATGCGTAGATTATTTAATTCGTAGAGTAATTCACTTCTGACACAGCAATTTGGACCAAGGTGGTAAAAACAGAAGGCATCAGTAACGATTCAGTTATTTCGGTTTTCTCAGTTTTTGATAAACCATAAGCCGGCTTTTAATGTTAGATTTCTTTTTCATTTGGCAACAAAGAAGTATATTTGTTTGCTTTCTGTGGAAAGAAAAAAATTACAAAAAACAGGCAATGAGTGTTATATGACGAGTGCGACTCCCCGTGAATGTGAGAATTAAATAAAAATAAAAGTTATAATAGTTGTTTTATGAATAAACGTAATAGAATTATTACGTGCAACTGTATTAATAGTAGAACTGAATGGTTTAAAATAGAATGGTCCAGCTGACATGGCACATATCTTTTGCTGTTTGACATTTTATTTAACTCTTAGTCTGCTTTTATAAGAACGAAGCAAGCCTGTTCGTCTTCTTTCTCTAGGCTTATTAAAATCTTCCAGTTTACAGAATCAAAGTTATAATTAGATAAAACGTTTTTTTTTTGTGAAATTAAGATATCTTTTATTACAAATGTTTCTTTAGACAACGTTAGAATATAAATAAAAATAAGGTAAGGCAGTTACAATCAAGACTATGAACTAGCACAAGGTTTCACTGAAACTTTTCCGAGTTTCCTTCATGTGCTACAGAGCATTTTTTTTTAAAAAAAGTATTGTTTTTATGCTGTTTTATAGATCTACAGGAATGCGCCATAGGGATACACAACTGTCATTCAGACGCCAACTGTACCAACACTAAGGGCTCGTTCTACTGCACCTGTCATACGGGATATTCAGGAAACGGGGTCACGTGTGTAGGTATGTAGCTATTCAGAAGTGGGGGTCACGTTTCTTAGTGCCATTCAATTTTTTGTTGCAAACATTTTTTCATTATTATAAATATAATCATAACTGCGCTTCACTTAGCTGTTCCTTAAGCTATAAGGAGGGGGTGGAGTGTGCGTGTGTGTTGGGGGAGGGGGGTCGTAACCTTAAGTGTAAACGAAGAGCTCCTGCATGCTCGTAATTTGTGATGCATTCCTTCTTACATTGTTGATGTACTTCAGGGAACGGTCAGTGGCTCAACACAGTATAGAACAGTGCATTATATCCGAAACGGTCTTTTACCTTTGCTTAGTTCGATCTACTTGGTACCATTTTTCTTCCGCTAAACTGGGCCCAGATCTTACTATTCAAACACCCATTCTTTGTTGTTGTAGATATTAATGAGTGCACTTCCATGACACACAACTGTCACGCTAACGGTCGCTGTACGAATACCAAGGGCTCATTCGATTGCACATGTAACGTTGGTTATACCGGTGATGGTGTCACGTGTACAGG
>JAOBYE010360980.1:0-14772 GCA_025403585.1 Parazoanthus swiftii
AGTTATTTGCACGAGGTGGGACATCCTGAAAGTGAGTTAACCCGCCTACCCACCTTATAGAAGCAGGCGTAGCTTAGTTGGTTAGTGGGCGGCCTTCGGAGCTGGACTGGAGGTCCCCGGTTCGATCCTCGGTGACTCCAACGCCTGTTTGCTCTGTGAAGTTTTCATTTTAAATACCCGTGACACTGAGCACTGGCAAAGGAAGGGGGAGGGGGGGGAGGAGGGGGAAGTGCGCACCGAGGGACACAAATTTATTAGTTAATATAAAACTGTTACGTGTTAAGGTCGCTTTACCTTTAATTTTTAACACGTGGCCGAAAACCAAGCCCACTTTTATACCCCGGGATATTACTCGATGCTATTGCGCGATGCATTTTCACCTTCAGAAATTTCGAAATTTGTGAGATAATACTTGCAAAAATACTCGCCAGATTGATACGCGCGACAGAACATCTTGTTTGGAATTTGCGGGCTGTGTTACTGCAATATCAGCCTCCGGAAACTCACTTACCTCATCTCAGCCAAGCCGGTTACCCCACATTGAGAGTTTACAATATAAAATACTTACAACACCACATCCCACCTAGGTAGACATAAACCGTGGAAAGCCAAGTTGACAACTAAAGCATAGGTCCCATAGTTGTTTTGAAAGTGGTGGTGGTGGGGGGAGGGGGGTACCTTGGAAGATAATACAGTTTTATGCAATAAAATACATGAAATGAGAAACATACCGTACTGTAGTAAAATAGCTTTACGTGTTTATATAATTAGTGAAGATACTTAACAACATTGGCGGAATTTAGTCAATCTAGTTATATGACTCTTGACGCAAAATTATCTCCAAGTGGAAATCTTCTCGGATTTTAAATGTGTTGCCAACGCAGACCTATAATGGTTATAGAGTGCAGTCTTGAGGCGGACACCCTAGGGAAGGGATCTGGCAGAAGATGGTAACGAGTTTCAGAGTTAACTGTGCGGATAAAGTAACTTTTTTGAAGGTAGAAGACTTACGTTTGGGAGTTTTAAAATCGAGGGAGCTACCGATTCTGGCTAATCAGACTATAACTTTTGCTTGAATAAATTTCGCGTAGGATCAATGTTATAATGACCATATATTGCTTTAAAGAAGAATACAAGATCCTTTGGTTTCGTGCCAACACGATACTGGCAAGAGGTTTTTTCTCAAAAGCTTTTCATTGTAAGAGATCCAGGCTTAAAGCCTTTCATTGTTTAGGATACCTTACAGGAAAGACACTAAAACAACTTCACTTTGAAAGCCAGAAATACACTTAAAGATATGTGTTTTATTCGTAAAGTCGCCGTGTAATGAGATATTGGGTTTCGGAAAAGAAAAGAACACGCAAACTACACGACTTATCTTCGATCAGTTTTTTAGATATAATAAGATTGTGTTGATGCGAGATGTGACTATGAACAATGTTATTCTAAATTATGAATGTCTAGAATGCCGCATTCTTGATTTCTTTACTTAACTTTATGGCTTATAAAACTTTGCATGCGGACTTGCAGAAGTGATATAGTTCTCTATAGTTGAATGAGTTATTACAAAATATCTGAATATAACAGGGTCCCCGTATACAGGTCCCAGTTGTTCAAAACCCGATTGGCGCTACCCCTGGGTTTACTCTACACAGGTTTTATTGGATTGCTACTAATCGGGGTTTGAACAACTTGGCCTTGGAAAAATAATTAATTGAGAACCTAAGAAAGAAGCTTGTAAGCACATAGACGAAAAAAGGGAGGTGAGAGCTCCCGGTAATCCGGTATCCTATGGCCGGTCTTAGTCATCTCCTGTCGGCATAGCCGAGTACATGATGCATGAAGTCTTGTTAACATAATTCAATCAAGAAAAATAACAGTACTCCGTGTGGCCTGCATATAATGCTTTGCTGCTGCACACTACTTATAATGCACAGTTTGTTTACTGCAAATATTGTTATGCCCGCGGGCAGTTCAATAATCTTTAAGTATATACGATTGTTTGTTTGACGTGCTGATCAACTTCTGCAGATCGCTTCAAAGTCCAAACTTGGCTATATAATTATGACTTTATAATGTAAAGAATCTAAATTGAACTACTTTAAAACAGCTTTGCGACTAACATACATCCAGAACAGTACAACTCGAATAATCTGCGAGCCGATCACCATCGCATTTTATAAAATATGAAGTTCGAACGATGTATTTCCATGAGCGTATAAAAATTGTCCACGCCACTTCAAGCAAAATGCTGCTCCTTTTTTATAATCGAAACCCGTCAAAATACTTTCGGGTCGTCCCGATTTATTGTTTCTAGTGAATGCACAAACAGAAGAAGTAGAGCTAACAAACCCCACAAACTCATTAAAAATTTGCACCGGGCATCGGGATAATTCTTTAGTTTAGTGTTGTCCAGATAACTGTCCCGATCCCGAAGACCCGAAGATCGGGACTATCGGGAAGTGGTATGCTTCCTGAACTCACCTCAACTTGATTCTGTGGACGTTTTGCCAGGTGATGGCGGAGGCGAGTTCTTCGTTGTAAGCTTCAGTTAAGAAGCCATTACTTGTTAGACAAAACGTTAAATGATAAACTAGTTGTTTGGAACCAAAGGTTAGTAGACCATATAACGTCGAAAGAACATTGAGCCCCGAACAAATTTACTGGTTCTGTTTGCTAGATTAAAAGGGGCTTTAATATTAAGGATTGTGAATATTTGTTGATTTCAACGCAAACCGACACATGTACCTCAAGATAAGTACTGGTCATGACATAATTGTTGTGCAATCCATGCCCCATTTTGGATTTTGTTTCGTAGTTTGACTGTGTAGTTCAATGGCGTCATAATTTACTTTGATCCGTCCGATTAAACTTTTCACAGAAATAATTGACATCACGTTCCAGATTAATGTATTTCAAGTTATAAACCACAAGAAAACAAAAAGAAATAAAAATTCTCAAATCAAGTGAAAAGTCTGCCGTTCAGGACGTAGTTGCGTTGGCAAAATCTCACCCATAAACTTAAATTGGACATACTACACTCTTTTCTTTTATTAAGAACAAACTTAATAAAAACATTGAGGCTGGGTTTGCCCGAAACATAAGACAAAATAAGAACAAACTGAGGCTGAATCAAAAATTTAGTAAAGTGTACAATGTTTATCTGTATTCCAACATTATATACTCAGCCCTTCATTAACGCACCCATGACATAGTTTGTCTTGCAAGAGGCGCTTCAAATTTCTTGTGAAACAATAGGCTCTCTATTTTCTCCTTACCAAATTTTAGATGTGTTTAACCCTTTACGGAAAACATAGCCATTAAGAACTAAAAAAAAACATTTTGAGACTGGAGTTACCGAAAAAGAAGAACATTGAGCCTGAGCAAAGTTTTACTGAATCTTAATAAAAAGGAGGGTACTGTCCCTGCAGATAAATTTGAGGACAGATACTACAATTGGAATGGTTACTATACCTTGAACGTCCAAAGCCTTGGGCAAATGTAGATGCAAGTCGATGCAAGTCGATGCAAGTCAGTGCATATTTTAAACTTGCGTATCGTTTGGCCACCAACTTGCATGGACTTGCACTTACTTGCACGGGCTTGCGTTGACTTGCATCAACTTTCAGCGAGCTCAAATTTGAATGCAAGACAGTGCAAGTTCTTCTACAGTGGCCAAACGAAGCACAAGTTAAACGCAAATTTGATACCAATCAAAACTTGCATTGACGTGCAGAACTGAACTTGCACCTACGTTTGGCCAGGGCTTAAAAGTTATAAGTTTTTGAAACTGATGCGGGCGCCGCTAGTATGAAGTTAACATTCAACTATTCGGAAGTATCAACTGTAGTTAACTTAAGTTGTTCTTTTAGTTCCTTGCTTTCTTTGTTCAAAGTTTAGTTTCATCCACGTTCAATCGATGTTCTTCTTCCGGTATCTCTCTCTTATTTCTAGCACATTTCCTTCTTGTGGCGTAGAACCCGCTGGTTACCAAAATTCCAATTAGTAAGATTGCTGGGATGCAGGCATACAGCCACCACACATCTTCATTTGTTGGTGAACTCTGTGCTGAGGTTTGATCTCCATCTTTTACACAAGGTCCGAGCATTTTGAAATGGCCTGAAATGACAGAAAACTGAGGTAAAATGATCTTGCGGAAAGACGGTGAAACGCCCTTATCACTGTCTGTAAATGTCGATTTTAGCTGAATCAAAAGTTCATGATCGCAGAGCTCAAATGGTACAGACCCGAAGTGGAATGTTAGCGATGATCCAGGCCCGAAGGATTTCACCCGTATATTTGTAAGGTTAACAGCGAAAAATTTCGCTAGTTTTTGCAGAAGCATTATTCGAATGCTCAAGTGATCTAAGAAATTGCCATTATCCAGCTCAAGTTTGAGAGAAATCTCATGGTTGTATCGATTGAGGTCTTCATTAATAGTTACTTGGAGTGTTTCTGCAGTTGTTAAATTTCCTGAGTCAGTTGCCGACACGATAAAGTTGTGTAATGCTTTGTTAGTTTCCATAGATAGTGCAAAAATATCTTGACTGGTCTGATTCAGTAGTATCCAGGATGTTGGTGGCATTGGCTTACTCTCATTGGTCAATAACTGAAGTTCAAGGTGCCGCACACCTCCATCTTCCTTGTCGTGGAATGTCTCCTCTGGAATCCTTAACATGAAAATTTTCCCCTTAGTCAGTTTTATAGGTTTCATTGGCTCTTTCACTTCTGGAGGAGTATTCGTCAGAATGTTAGCTGTAGTATGACGAGGCTTCAAAGTAGCGGCAATTGAATGTGGTTCTGAGGTACTCGATTGCTTCATCGTTGATACACTTGTCTTTGTAGTTAATGCAAATGGTGTCGGTATTGATTGCATTGCCGTTGAAGATGATATTGCTCTCGTTGGTTCAACACTTGTTTTAACAGCTGTGTCTGTTTGCGTTGTTACAACCAAGTTTGTGGGTGTCACGATGATTGCTTTTGGAAGTACTTGTGTTGCACTCGTAGAAGAAAGTACAGCTCTACTCTTCTTTCGAGTTTTCGCAGTTGAAGATGCTTCCACCTGGCTAATACTTCTAACTCCTTCAGTCTCCAGAATAGATGTGAATGACGATTGAGTTTCCAATGCAGGAAATGTCGGCCTATCTTTCAAGCCAGTTGTTTGGGTGGGTGCGATTGGAGCCGTTTGTACTGAAACAGACGATGCAACTGACGCCATTTCTTGGCTTGTTGTTATCTGTCTGACCAAACTTCGGTTAACTGATACAATCTCGGCATTTCTAGTTATAGTCGAATTTTCTGCGCTTCCTTGTCCTAGTACGGCCACTGACGCAAACACAGGAACTGTAGAAGCCGATAGATACATAAATACAAGATATAAGTTACGTAGTCTGCTTAGCGGTATAAAACGTGCCGAGTCATTAATTAAGCCACAGTTATAGAAAAGGGAATAACTAACTAATAAATGTGCATACGTGATTTTGGTGTTGTAAGGGTATCATCCTCCTTATTGTGTTGAAGGTATTAACTTTTGATGTTTTTTAGAGGATAATCTTATCCTGTTGTTTTAATACGCCATTTTTCTAATGCAAATGTTTGCATTCCCTTGTCGGAGCTAAAAGTCATTACTCGGTCTAATTTGGGCTCATTATAATTAAACATAAACATCACTTCCTGTCAAAAAAATGTTTACACGTAGTTACCATGGTAACCGTAGTTAGATTGTATTCGAAATTTGACGTACACAAAAGTTATTCTAACTGAAACGCCGGAAAAAACATAAAAGAAGACTACTAAGTGGCAATGTCCCAAAGGAAATGGTCCATACATTAGCTGTGCGTCTATCAAGTTGTGGACGCACGCGGGAAGTTGGGAGAGCACCAAGAAAAGCGTTTGAGTGGCAAGAGGCGAAGCCGAGTGCTTCTCTAGCTTCTCGAGTGACACCCAACGTCCCAAGTGCATCAATAATCAGAGTCAGGATGGCTCGTGCCTCCCACCTCTGTGGGCCCGGGATCGAACCCTGGGCTTCGCATGTGGGCTGAGATTTGTCGATCTCCTTCTCACTTCGAGGGTTTTTCTCCGGGTTCTCCGGTTTTCCTCCCTCCACAAAGTCGACTTTCACGCCAAGATCTGTGCTGTCGAGCGATTAAACATAAGCCACTGGCTTGGGAGAATGGGCAACCACTCCCAGCGCAACGACGTTAAATAAAGTTTAGTTTTAGTTTTTTAGTTTTAACTTGACAGGCGCACAGCTAATGTATGGGCCATTTCCTTTAGAACATTGCCTCTTAGTATTTTTTTTTTTTGCTTTTCCTGCGTTTCGGTTTTGCAATTTTTTGTCCATTTTCGTGTCATTCAGGGTTGCAAACCTCTGTTCACCGACTAGATTGTTTTCGAAAAGGAAATCCATATCCTGGGGCGGATCCAGGATTTAGTTAGGGGGGTTCGACACATATCCGGCGACGATGGACCATCCTAGGTTGTCCGGGGAAATGCTCCCGCGGAAAAATTTTAAAAAATAGGTCCTCGGAAAAGTGAATTTCGAACGTTTTGAGGGATAATTGTGAGCGTTAACTACCTTTAAAACACGTAAGTGTTAGTGTCTATACTTTGATATTGTAAAATGAATGATCGATACGAATCTTGGAAGTGAAACTGAAACAATTACACTTGCGTTTTCTAGCTACATTAAAAAAATGCGTTTACTTCACTTTGGGGGGTTCGACCGAACCACCCGAACCACCCCTAAATCCGCTATCTAAGTTGAAGTTCGGTAGTTCTCTTTCCAGTTCTTGTTCATTGCCCTCAATTAATATCAAGTTTTTCCAAAGCACTTTTTTGTTTACTTTCATGTGTTGACATTCAATAGATGTACGGGAGTCCGTCTATCGAGTTATAGACGCACACTCGCCCCATACAAAAAGCGCGCGAAAAATTGCCAGATATGTTCTAAAGTTTATTAGTTATACACTAAGCTTAAGCTGCACCTTATTTATCTACCTGATAACTACAAGAAGAAGAATATATAGGTATTTTACAAGCTTGTGTGAAACAGGAATATTAGAATACGTGTACAACTCCATTTGCATTTAATTTGTGCTCGACTCGCTTTTTGGCTTGGTGTATACCACGTAAACAGTAACAAACTGAATAAGTTTTGTTTATAGTACATAAATTACTGTTTAGGACTGACATATTTTGTATTTCTCTCATCTAAACAAAAAATCTTTGAATCAGTTGGAAACCCAATATTTAAACGACCGTAACAAAGCTCCGTCGTGTTTTTCTGCACTGATTTAAATTATTCGCGAACTCATAACAAAACAAAAAGTTAAACTTACCGTGTAAAGCAAAGAGATGAACAATCCAACCGCAAAACAACATCATTTTCTGTGGATTTTCAGCCATTAGGAGCAGTTGAGTGCTTAACACATGTATAAAAGTTTGTTTTAGTGGAATCTAAATTAAATCAACAAACCGAAGCACTAAAGCAGTGTCTGAACAATATCAATTAAGAGCCCAGTGAACAGTGGATTAAGATGACATCATTGATAAATTAAGTAATCAGACATGCTATTATATTTCGGTAATGATCAAAATATTCCGTGTTGTGTGCCGTATTTGCCTAATTCAAACTACTGCAAAGATTTAAACAATAGCTTCTGATATTTTTCAGACCAAACCTTGAAACTATATATTATTGTGTAGTTCTTTACCACTTGCTTTACTGAAGCTGTTTGTAAAAACAACGTACTTTGATTTACTTACAATGTGGAAATAATGTTTAGTTTTGCTTAGCTCGTAGTTGTAGATTGGGCCAAGTTACGGTTGGAAGCGCAACTGGCCATGGAGGCCAGGGTTTATATAACCTTGATATTGTTCCGTAAACTGAGGGTGGCAAAACAAATATAAATCTTAAATTTTAATCTTGGGAAAATGCCAGTTATTTGTTCGTTTGGCTTTAAAGAAATCATTGTCAGTGGGGCTCCATTATGCCCATCGTGATGAATAAGAAAACCTCAACTGATAAAATTTGAGAACCAATGGTCAGAGCAAACAATTCAACGCCTACTGATAATCAAATACTTGTGAAGTTAAAGAAAAACTTACCAAAATGTACACATCAATTAGGAGTGGAAACAAGAGCACACGACACTAGCGTAAACTGTAGCATGTTTCGTGGAGCGGTTTCATTTTGCTTTTCTTACCGTTGGTCTGGTCATTGTCTCACAGCCGAAAACAGTTTTTAAGATTAAAATAAGAATCTTTAATCGCTGTCATGGTTCGTTTAACAAGAACAGGACAAATCAGCTCCTTTACTGCAACAACAACAACAACAACAACAACAAAAATGCACGTACCAAAATAGTACAATGTTATCAACAGCAATGACAACAACGTCACTTGAGTGTCTAAATATTTTAGCAAGACGCAAAAGGGAGGAGGGATTGGGGTAGGGGGGAGGGGTGAGTTGTACAAAAACGATTTGCGCGCTCATTATCGCCTAGCTCTTTTGTGCTCTATTGTACAATTGAGTAGGTATCAAATAGTCCGTTTCTTTGGTTCTACGATATAAATATTAAGTAATTTAAGTTCAAACGATTCCAGTTAGCTATATTTGTTCAGAATATGAAATATGATGAGGTAGACAGTTCGAAGTTTATGATAATATCAAATATGTTGGCGATTTCAAAGAGGAGAGTACGGTAGTGCAAGAGGAACTGTAGAGGCTGCTCTTTGGGATAAAAAATTGAGTAAAAGTGTATTTTAACGGGGGTTGGGGGAGGGTATGCCGCGCTGCCATATTATCAGCACAGAACTTCTTCTGTCCTCACCATCGTTTATAACTTTACCTAAACGCTTATCAGAAAACATCTTTCCAACATTTTTTTAATGGAGGTTTTGTTTTTCCATGGCAACAACGTTTTCGAAGACATAATTTTGTAAATCCGTGGCGAACCTAAAATGGCGACTTCAAATTTCTTACATCCCACAAAAATAATTCAAGTTCTTATATAAAGAACTGAGGTAATCATAACCTCAAAACTTAATTGTGTTCCCTCTAGTAGCATTCGAGCTACAGACCGCGGAGGACTCTTTGCCCCACCCCCCGCCTTCCCCCGACACGAAACTTGCTAAGAGCCCATGTTTATAGTGATAAAGCTCCAGGCAATCATTTTACTTATGATATTGTAGATTCCAGTCAAAAAAAAAACTTCTTAAATAAGTTTAAAAATATTCAAAATGGAATGGGGGCGTTTTTATTGGTATGGAAAAGCAACAACGATCCAAGTTAGAGTATACTCAGTTCTAAAGTGCTATCAAATGGCCTCTCTTGTTTGCATTCCAGCCAAGCGTTTAAACAGAATAAAAGATTTAGATAAACTATTGTTAATAGTAACCGATATTGAGCCTGCGATTTAATTACCCAGACTGCTTAAAGAGAACGATGTACTCTTATCTCGTAACTGTGGTTATATTTTTAATGTAGACGATTTCGGTTTTGGCTCTCAGTTTTATAAAGAATTACTTTACGCGAATGTTCGAACGAAACTTTTTTAACTCTCTAATTTACTATAGAAAAATAATACATATTATGCGACAACAAGCACTTTAGAATGGAGGAATATAAATCATTGAACATTGTCGTAATTATGCAAGAGAGGTCTGATGTATCGCATTGACTTACACTTTCAAATGAATATTTTAAAACCATTCGATCATAAACTTTCAACAAAAGGTTTATGCACCTTTCGCTGTTAAGCCGGGAGTGTGGTACAGGCGGGGTATTTGTCTGGCTCATTCAAGAGCTTCGGTTCGAAATCGCCACCCCCCCCCCCCGGCAAACGGCAACGGTCAAGTGAGTGACTTTTTCGCTGCAGATTGTAAAATAGTCCAGCTTCGTATT
Organism: Parazoanthus swiftii; assembly: GCA_025403585.1. NCBI lineage: Eukaryota > Metazoa > Cnidaria > Anthozoa > Zoantharia > Parazoanthidae > Parazoanthus > Parazoanthus swiftii. Next base: position 9,908 of record JAOBYE010360980.1, read on the forward strand.
CGTATTTGCCGCTGATTACAATGATTTCAGACTCGTATTACTCGTTTGTATCTCAGAGACAGACATATTTTGGATTCTTTAGGGAAGAATGGAGCTAGCAGCACAGGTGAGGTGAGCAGGAGGGTGGGGTGAGGTTGAGGTTGTAAGGGAAAGCGTGAAGACACGTACCAACCGATTCCTTAAAGTAATAGAAACAATTAAAAAGCAAAGGAATGACTATATTTGTGACCTGAGAAGTCAATTTATTATTCTCAAACTTATCTGTATTTCTCCTCGTACAGGGGAAATATCTACAATGTTCGCTTCATAACATATTCGTGATGGCAATCTCACACATTGCCGTTTAGGGATGTAAGAAAACGGCTGAATTCGTTATGAAGACATAATTGCGTTAACATACAAACGGTAAGCAGCCAATAAGCGTACACGTAGTATCACTCTCATATTTCAAATACTCCAGAGTGGCGTGGTTGTCAGTATGTTCAATGAATATCAGTTAAGTTTATTTATATACTAACAACATTTTGAGGCAAGTGCATGGACAAAAAACCCGATTCTTGTTAAGAAAATACCATTAAAAGTGTGCATAGTAATTTTCATTTAAAGTTGTCCATACAGTATAAAGCTACTTTCTGGGCTGATTTTCATGCCCTTTCTTGCTAAATTCAGTTAATTACAGCGTTTATCTAATGCTCTTAACCGTTGCAGGCCATTTTTTTCAAACACCTTGGAGGAAGACTGTACTTAAATATCCGAAGTTGTTGCCCGCGGAGGTTCGACAAAAGGCGAAACCTTCAGTTTTTATGATTTAGATTGTTACAGTAACCACTATGTAGCTGTTTGTAACATGAGCTGATATTTATCGGGGCTTGAAGTACAATATTGCCGTAAAACATGAATATTGGTTAACTTTTGCAGTAAGTAATTTTTATTAATTAAAAATTAAAACTAAGTAATTAATAAGAGGGCGATTAACTCCCGACCCCTCCCCCCAACCTACTTTAGACCAACAAAGCTTTGCCCCTGAGTAGGATCAGTTGAAATGAATATGTACAGCACCCTAATTGGTTACAAAGGAGTCGCTTGGCGACTTTACTTTCTGACTTTTAAGGTCAATTAATCTTGAAAGAGTCCGAACTGAAGTAATTAAATGATTCGCGTGGTCTGAAGTTGTCAATGTCATCAGCCATTGTAGCGTTGTTCAACTCGCACGTCTGGTTCCGTGAGCTGTAGTTAAAAGAAAGGCATCCTCCCATCAAACAGTACAACATGCAGACCACTCGGTCTCTGACACCATCCTCCACGTGTTCCACGTGTCCAAACAAAGCGTGGTTAGGCGTTTTCAGGTTGAGCTTAAACACCGCTGGTCCTGGAAGCTCAGCTGAAATTACATGGAAACGTGTTCAATAGTGCAGATATTATGCACGTTACAAGGGCTTCTCCACATGCAACTCGGAAATCCTTCTCCCCCCCCCCTCCCCCCTTCTCCCTCCAATTTTCTTTCTCTCCATTCCTAAGAACATTAGCACTATTTTACTATCAATAATCCTCATTTAGTATATTTTTGTCCATTTTCGTTAACCTTTCCTTGTTTTCGCTATCCAGAGTTGCCTATAGAAGGGGCTGCCTGTTATGCGCCAGTTACATCGGTTATTGAGTGTATATGAAAGTCCATTTAACACGCGCGTTCAGGTCAAGTAGGGTATTTCCAGTAAATACAGTTTACTCAGTTTTATTTAGTCTTTAAACTTATTTAATTAAAGTATTTAAATCAAAACACGATCGGAAAAAGGGGACGACTTACACAACTGTTGCTTCATTGCTCTCGCATGCTGAAGAAGAGAGCTGCAGCAAAAAAATAACAAAAAACAAAAACAAGTCCGGAAAAGTATTCAGTCTCTAAAAAATCTACTTGCTAAAAAAAGTTGCCTGTTAATTAGTTTATAAATTTGGTTGGATTTTGTATTGATATTACTAAAGTAAGAGTGAGTTTTTCTAGTATATATTTCAGACTTCTTTTTAAATTACGAGATAATTTTGTAAAAAAATTGGCTGCTCTTGATGAGAGTAAGAACTGTATCTGGGAAGGTGTTTCAGTATAACTTATTCATTAAGTATTCTTGGCATATAGATGCCATACACCTGGATACAAGGCTACTCTTTCTTACCTGCTGGTGTTTTCTCCACAGAAAACTTGACCGGAGGAAAGGCTGCCTTCGCGGGCATTACAAGAGGAGAAAATCTGTACACATAGTAACCATGACATTTCCTGATGCTAACAGAGACGTCTGCATGGCAGCACTTTCCAAGGTAACGATAACAAATAGTTTTCTTCGCAATGCCATCTTTTGGTCCGGGATATTTACCGTTCAACCAAGGTACGGCTTTGTCCTTGTCCGATTTTTTCTTTTTGGGACATTTTGTGGCGAGCCTGTCGCCCTTTGGGGTCTGAAGTCTGTACCAGACAAATCTATCGAGCGCAATATTTGGGTTTTCTGGCATTTCGTTTAGAACTGTGTAGTCTTTGCAAAGAGAGAACGGTTCTGTGTCACGAAAGAAACAACAATAATTGAGTACTAGTTAATGTGAGACATCAGTCGAAACTGCAAGGGCAGATTTAGAAGAGAGCTTACAGGGTTCCCCTCCCCCCCCCCCCCCTATCTTTTTGTCGGCAATGTTGAACACATCTTTTAAGAAAAAAAAACACTGAAAAAACCCGTGTTTTTGAGCACAGATACCATTTATACCCCCTATCTTGAATTACGTGGATCTGCCCCTGTACTGTTCTCCCAGTAAGGGCCGATCTTAAGAAGTAAGGAGGGCGAGGGGGGTAAGAAGGGGCCGGGTGGTGTCGGGTGGGGAATGATATTTTGTTATGTACTTTGCCGAAAAATGCGGAAATGAAAGTATTGTGTTAATCTTAAATACAGGCGACTTAAATTAAGGCCTACCCCAGTATTTTTTCAGCACCAGTATGTGTGAAAATGGCGCCTAACTTTCCTAAAAGTTTGTTTACGGAGTTTTAGAAGCTTGCTGATCTCATGAGAGTAGTTCTAGTTTTGTCCAAAAGTCAAAGAATCTCTGACTTCTGTTGTCGAAGCGGCCAGAGCCCTTCTGGAATTAGGCCGATTGGGCTGTGGGAACAAAAATAAAAAAGATATTCATTAGGCCAAATAAAAATAAATAGTTGGCTATCATCCCCGCCCATAAATTTCCTTAATAAATAATATAATGGTTCCGACCATATCGAAGACACACACAAGCTTTCTTCTAAAGCTTATTCAGGTCAAGACTGATCGAAGACTGACCTTTTACTTGGCTTGAAAACTGAACATTTTTGCGATCTACTCGGATATAGATACGCAGAGATAGTCCCTGTGAAAGACTTTAACTAAAATTCTGTAAGTTTCTTTACTTGGACAAAGAGTGAATATCAAATAAAAAAAATAAAGTAAAACAAAAATAAAAATCGCCCGCCCGACCATAAATATATAGCAGAAAAGATGCTAACCAACTAATTTTTTTTAATTTGGCCTTAAGCTCACAATCGAGTTCATACCCTTCACTGTGATGGTTATCCGTCTAAACCGACTTGCAAAACCATTATCAACTTTACACTTGTAACTGACGCTTGAGGTGACCGGGTTGAGTAGGAAAGTAGAACTGTTAAGCTTAGGCGCCACGATAGTCACGTTGTCCTCTCTATGCCAGCTCACGTTGGGAGGAGGCACGCCAAATCCTACACATTCCAACTCTAACCTGTCGTCTTTAAATGCAACGATACTTTTTACAAATCTTTTGATCCACGGGAGACCTAAAGCAATTGAACAATTCATTGACAGATTGCAAATAAAATAAAATAAAAGGGGGGAAACGTTTTAAACAGTTTTAAAAAGTCCTTTCTCAGGGCCGTAGCAAGCCTTGGAAAACTGGGGGTGGGGCAGCGCCGAGACCCGAGGGCCGCGAGTTTTCTAGAGGGGACTGTAGGCATGTTGTCTAAAAAAGCGTATTTCCTTGGTTTTAAACGCCATATAATACAAAATCAGAATGCCTAGAGCAGGTAAAGTATTTCCAGTTTTTGCCAGACTTGGGCCAAATTACTAATTTTGATACACTTGACACGTTTGTTGGGGAAAAAACTGGGGGGCACGCATGGAGAAGGAGGAGGAGGAGAAGGGCCGGAGGAGATGGAGGTGGAGGTGAAGGAGGAGAAGAAGAAGGAGAACGAGAAGGAGGAGGAGGAGGAGGAGGAGGAGGAGGAGGAAGAGGAGGAGGAGGAGGAGGAGGAAAAGAACCTAACCTTTTAACCTAACCCTCTAACTCTCTAACCTTACCCTCTAACTTTCTAACCTAACCCTCTAACTCTCTAACCTAACCCTCTAACTTTCTAACCTAACCCTCTAAATTTCTAACCTAACCCTCTAACGCTCTAACCTAACCCTCTAACCTAATCCTCTGGCCCTATAACTCTCTAACCTAACCCTCTAACCTAATTCTCTAGCCCTATAACTCTCTTACCTAACACTCTAACTCTCTAACCTAACTCTCCAACCTAATCCTCTTGCCCTATAACTCTCTTACCTAACACTCTAACTCTCTAACCTAACCCTCTAACCTAATCCTCTTGCCCTAAACTCTCTAACCTAACCCTCTAACTCTCTAACCTAACCCTCTAACCTAATCCTCTGGCCCTAAACTCTCTAGCCTAACCCTCTAACTCTCTAACCTAACCCTCTAACCTAATCCTCTGGCCCTATAACTCTCTAACCTAACCCTCTAACTCTCTAACCTAACCCTCTAACCTAATCCTCTGGCCCTATAACTCTCTAACCTAACCCTCTAACTCTCTAACCTAACCCTCTAAC